>VXBQ01007002.1:0-30629 GCA_013400175.1 Phainopepla nitens | reverse complement strand
TGCTTTTTTTTGGGGGGGGGGAGGGTGGCATTGCTGGGGGGTTTTGCAGAAAAATGTGTATCAGGATTTTTTTTCCTGACAATGGAGGTATAGAGAAGACCCCAGACTACAGTGTAAGTCTGAAGGCTTAAGGCATTTATATGTTATTTGAGACCTGTCTGTTGAAATTGTTGTTTTGCTTGATCTACTGCATTTTAAACCCAAGCTATTTCTGTTTATAATTAGCAGTATTTTTTTGCTTAATCTACCTGGTTTTTGGCTGCAGATATGAGGTTGTCATATCCATGATTTGAGTTAATGAGATGAAAAACATTTTAATTTTTTTTAGTTTTTTTTTTCTGTTGGTTGGGTTTGGGTTTTTTCCCAAAATAAAACTTAATGGGAGTTGTAGATACTATTATCTCATTAATTTCAGAATTGTTTCAAGACACTGATTCCAATAAAATAAAAGGAAAAGCTTGTGTTGGATGTTCTTTCAATATCACTTTAATTAGTGCTGGCAATCTGTTTTCAGACTTCTTTTGGTATAATATTGCTTTGGCCTTACAGGTGGAGGGAAGACTGCAAATTGAATTATTTTAAGAAAAATCTTTTGTACTTTTACAGAATTTTTGTAAAAAATCAGACGCTGAGCTTGCTTTGCACATAAAGTTTTGGCATATTTGCTGCTTATAGTTTTAATAGGGTGACTTTGCAAAAACAGAACCAAATTCCAGGTTTATACAGAATTATGAAACAGAGTTTTTTAAGTAAATAAAGTAACATGTATTTATTGAATTTTACATTAAAAACGATGCTAGAAGTACCCCATCAATATTTCTTTTTAGTTAGGTTGCCCGTGCATGCTTTGCCATATAAATATATACCAATTCCACACCCTGTGATGGCTGTGATTAGGAAAGGAGCTGCACAGGAGTGAATGGAAAAAGAATAGGCAGTGTGTGACACTCTGAGGACATCCTGGAAGTGACCTTGTGGAGAATCTGCAAGCACTTGCCAAAATTTAATCAGAAGAGATGCTTGTGTTTGTGTGTATAAATATATAAATGTACAAAACACATTTTGTTGCAATGTAGAGATCCTGCTTGAGATAGTCCTGTAATGGAATGAGTCCAATTTCCCAAGTGAGCTACTCAGTGTTTAAGTCCTGCATAACTTAATGTTGACTTGCTAATTGGATTAGCTCTAGAAATTTCACAGATTGATCAATTCAAATCTATTTTCAGCTATCACGTGAGACGATTTTGGAGGTTGCTCTTCCAAATAAAAAGTTAATCTAATAAATTAGCCTATTGTGCCACCAAAGATCTATTGCATTTCTGTTATTTATAAGAGTGGAATCAGTATTTCATCTTCAGAAAGCTGCAGGTATTTGTCATGTTGTACATCTTTAGGCATAGATGAAGGCAGTGCAAGTACCTCGACAGCTTCTTTCTTACACAAAATGGATGTAAAAATATTTCTATTTTCTATGAGGAAATGTATGCCTGTAAGGTTTTTTTTTGTTTTCTTGCTGGATCTCAGTGTTACTTGGTCAGACCTGAAAGCTTATTTTCATTATGGTCCCTAATAATTATCAACCTTCCCACAGTTGGACGTATCTTTTGGAACCCCAGAATTCCAGGATCTATAGTCAAGATCCAAATAATCCAGTTCTGCCCCAGAAGATCACCTTTGCCAAAACTTGTAGAAACAAAATTCAAAGAAAAGGCTTCTAAGCTATTTCAACCACATGAGAATTTTCCAGCCTTGGATGAGGTCAGGAACTAAAATCCTTTCCTTGCTCCAGCCATCCAGTCTGCTGTGAAAGACTGGAAATGAGAATAAGAAACTCCTCTTGTATTCTCACTTGGAAACTTCAGCACTAGGCAGTGCTTTCCTGCTTACTGCTGTGTTCAAGGAAACCTCTAGAAAGGGTGCAGAATTCTGAGCTAGTAGCTCATGCTGGAGGAAGAAAACCTTGAAATATCTGACAATGAGAAACGTACACATCTGCCATGACTTTTCCTGATGATGATCTTTTGTTGTGATGCTCGTCACGGGAACTCAAACACGGAAGCAAGAATTGTGTTTCAGAATTACCAATTCTTGCACTTATTTTTTGAAAATCAAATTGTTGAAGTGATGCATATAGAGGAAAGGATACTCAGCCTATTACTCAAGAATGCAGAGAAACCTTTATTTGCATCCTGCCCATTTGCAGAATGATTCTTTGGCCATGCAGCTTTGTGTGTGTGATGACTTGACAGAAATTGGCTACAGCTCTCTCAAGATGTATGTGAAGAGGAAACGTTGCCTTACTATAATTAACAACTCAAATGCAAAGATTAATAGAATTTACTTTGTTATGGTTTGGTCTGGTTGGGTTTTTTCCTATAAATTCTATGCAGAGGCCAGAATTAGCAGTCCTAATTATATGATATAACTTTTTCTGCCTCAGACAGTTGGGGTTTTTTTGCCATTTGACAGCTGTAACCCACAAGATGATGGGAAATACTTCTGGCAAGAATGCTAGAATTAGGCATTCAGAAAAATTAGACTTTACAACTGTTTTCTTCTAAATAATATTTGCATATTCTGAATTGTACATATTGTGCTCAATAACAACATGGCTAAGTGGGACAGAACAAAACCTTCCTGTCTTCGGGTTATGGGGTCAGTTGTGACTGCAGGTGGCTTAGTGGTGTTGGAGAAGGGCAGAAGAGGGAGTTTCCTCAAGTCTGTGCAGTGTGGGGCAGCTCTGGCAGCACCTGAGAACACCCTTGACAGAAGGCTTGCTCCAAACCTGGAGTACCCAGCAGCAAAAAAGACAGCAGAGCTCCTGATGCCAAGCCATGCATGCCTTGGTCCCTCCTTTTGTGCTCACAACCATCTGGCAGGAGGCTGCCTGCTGGTGTGCTCTCTCTGGCTTTGGAAATAGCATCCCCCCTCCAGGAGAGGATGATTTTAGCACTTCTGGGAAGCGTAAAGCTGACTGTCTCATAAACTGTGCCCCAAATTTGACAGGTTACCTACTGAGCTCCGTGCCAAATAACTGGATGGCAGATATTGAATCTACATGAAAATTACCGATATTTTCCTGTTTCCTGTGCTTTCCCCTCACTGTGATTAATAATTGCAGTGAGGGAAAGGTCACAGTCACAGGAGAACGACTCAGGCAACCAAACACACTGGGTTTATTCCTCTGATTTCTTAAGCTCAGACTCACACGTTATCAAAAGCTTTTTGCCAGATCTGAATTTAATGTCATGACATTTTAAGGTTATATCACTGAGCTCCAGAGACAGCTCTCCTAGCTTCCGGCTCAGCCTCCCTTTCAGGCTGTGATAAATGCTGATTACATCCTCTTGTGTCTTGGGGGTTCATTCCTTCCTAATTATATCCAGAGAAACCATCTGGATTTCAGCTCCCCTCAAGTAATCAATATGTCAGCCAGGGTCAATGCTGTGCTGGGCAAAAGGGTGTCAAGGTTTTATGTTTGTCTAAAGAGTTCCAAGACCTCTCTCTAATTTATTGTGCCTTTATGGCATTTGGTATCACCTAAATATGGAATAAATATATGAAATATGAGAAATAATAACGTGAAAAGTAATACTTAGAGAAACTTATTATCAGTAGCTGGAGTTCTTCAAGATACACTTACACTGCATCCCTACTTAGAGAGAATATTTCTGAGAAAATAAGATCTATTTAAAATTACAGGTCAATGTGCTTCTACCTGAAGAACAGATCATACAATCTTCTAAGGCCCCTTTCACCTACTACAGTCTTTGAAAATGGTTATGTCGTTCCTGTCAGTGATTATGGTCTTAAAATTACTCATTTCCAGGTTTGGGACAGACATGATTAAGTGGTTCAATACTTCTATTTTTCTCTTTTATTTTTTCAGCTTCGTTCAGATACTGTGTCCAATATTTATTTATTTTTCAATATATATTGAAAATTTATCATTAGGTGTGTTATAAAACTTACTTCTAGTAAAACTAACGAAGTTAGAAGGAAACAAGTAATATTTTAGCAAATATGTGAATGGACTTTGTCTGGCTCCAACAGCAAACATTTATAGACAATAATTAAGCAAAGCTGAAAAGGTCTGTTTGTGACTGAAGTATCACATGTACTAAATTTAAAGCTTGAATTCTCTTGTCAAGGAGGAAACCCAGCAGAAGGATTTCATTCGCTTTTAAAAAGCTTTTTCTGACAAGTGCATTTTTAAATTAAAATCCTGAAACTGTTAAAATTCAGGGCTTTTTCTTTTGACAGAGACAAATATGACATCTTCATTTTATGATGTGTCTCATCTCTCTTAGGACATGACATTCAATTAAAAGCAGCATTAGAAAAAAATGGTTTTCTGTAAAAAGAGCATACTAAAGGCATTCTTTACTCTGCAAAGTGTAGTTTTCTGTAAATTCTTTGAGCTATTAAATAGGTGATTGGTAGAACTGTCATTTTTAGTAACAAAGAATGATTTGTAATTTACTTGCAATACAAATAAGACTGTTAAGTTATAGAAAGATGCTGCTGCTTGTGAGCTCTGTGTCTATCACATATATTTATGATAGATGTACGTGCATTTTTAACAATAGGTTATTTTTTAAAGGTAAAGGGCAGAAAAAACAGTGAAATTGTGAAAATCACCAAAATACTGGTGTCAAGAAAATTTCTGACTTAATGGGATTTTCAGATTTTTATGCTTTCCGATTTTGCTCTGACAAGTACCTGCAGGGTTTTTTTAAAATTTAATGATCTCTTCTTCACCACAAGATTACACTTGCAGATTTCTGTGATTACATTGCTGGGTTGAGCAAAACTATCACCAAATTCATGAAGAAAAAAAGACAAAACTGTCATCCCAGAAATAGCACTGGACAATGTGGTCACTCAAGGACATATTTCAGCGTTGCAGCTCTTGTCCTGCTTTTTCTTTACTGTGTAATGATGCAGCAGTTTTATGGTTTACCCCCTACAGAAAACAGTCAATATGCCCTGAGAGACAATTAAATGTTGTAGCAAAGGGGTAGCATGATTATATCTAGTCTTGTTCCCGTTTTTTCTTCCATTTACTGGTTGAAACTACAGAGTAGTTTCAGAATTAATGCAGTGACTTTGAGTAACTTGTTTACTTGTATTTAATCATGGTCTTTTTGGAGTCTTTAACAATAAGCATTTACTTAAAAGCGTAGCCATATGTATATTTTTACATAGCTTGTAAATATATTCAAAGATACAATGAAAAATATTCAGTCTTTTTCACTATATAGTACCAAAATAGTGAAGGATGGGAACCCTTCAGTGTTAAAAATCTGTTTAAAGTTCCACAGAACTGTTACACAGACTTAACAGTTTGCTCCAAAGAAGTTTGGAAAGTGACAAAACTTTCTATATAACCACAAAGAAAAATTTGCAGACATTTCTGTTTCTCAGAAGGAGATTGTGAAAAGTCTCTGATGGTGGTGTGGCACAGACTAAGCAGCAATAAACATTTAAATGGCATCTGGTAATTTCAGTTGAGTCAATCTAGTTTTCATTCAAGATTCACCTTCTGGGTAGCCTTGCTATTCAAAGATTGCAAAGTGTGCTGGGAGATAACCAAGGTGAAGCCCAGATGTAGCTGAAGGATTTTCTTTAAGACCCTAAGCCACACATGGAAGCTCAAGAACATCTAAGGAGCTCCTGGATCTCTGCTCATATCATCCAACGAATGACAACTTTACAGAAGTTTCAAAATTGGATTCTGCACCCAGGAAGCAGATCTGTTTGATATGAAGTCTAATTAATATCACCATGAAGTCTAATTAATATCACCATGAAGTCTAATTAATATCACAATCCATGTGTTCCATGCATTTCAAATTTCAGTGGCACAACTGCAAAATTATTCACCCTCTTACTCTTAACAGTGATTTAATGTTTCATACTCCATTTGGCTTCTAATATTCCAAAAATAACAGCCAATTACTGTATATTTTTATAAAACCATGCAAAATGTATTGAAAAGTTGTAATGTATGTTAGCTTATTGCAGTGAAATATTTGAAGATTATTGACTTAATTTTCCTTCATATCTGTTCGCATTTCCTTCGGCAACTACAGGTGTTTTGGGGTCAGAGGATGAGTATGATTTTCTTCTTTGCATAAACACTCTGTAAGAAACTCTGGCCAAAAAAAAAAAAAAAAACCAAGAATAACTTTTAGTTTTAATAATCTTGTGCATGACATATTTGAAGAACTATCCGTTCATATTTTCATATATGAAACACACTACATGTCAGTCATCAGTATTATTGTGTTTCTGCCATGCTATTCAATTTTTCCTAGACCAAAGCCTCCAATTAATGTGCATGATTGGTTCTTAAAACCTTCTGTCTGAATATGATTTTGTACGTTTAAGAAGAAAATCCAATAAGTAATTCTCTCTCTATTTTCAAATCCAGTGTAAGATCTTCTTCCACAAACCACATCTGTCAATATAAGGATCAGACATACTCATATTCAAATTAATAGCATGATTGAGAATAGGTAGAGAATTGGGTTGTATCAGCCATGGTTTCTACTTTGATGGATATTTTTTTTATTCTTGATGAACATCCTTCACAAAGCAGCAGATTATTAAATTCTAAGAACCTTTCTCCAAGTTATGCTGAGCAACTCATGTATTCCAATACGTCCAAATAAAAAATACTGGTGCTAGAAGCTGTGAAAAACACTTGGATTCTAAATCAGATTTTTGATGAGAATTACAGCGTTGCTTTCACATTTGCATCTAGACTTGTATATAAAATCATGGGGTTATAAATTACTTCACTTCTTTGGGTCTTAAATGCAAAAACGATCAGTGTCAAAGAGTTACTGCAATGGCACTGTGGTCACAGTTAGCTGAAAGGATAAAACAGAAGTCATCTGTATTCTGCTTGTTCCTCATTATAAGCAGCTTTTCATATTTATTCATGAGAGCCCTCAGAGGCTCCTGGACACCTGTGAGTTGGAGAAATCCAGGGTTAACTGGGAGCTTAACTCAGGCACTTCTCCTGCCCCTCTCTGAGACATGAAAGAGAGTGTAGGCATAAAGGCTCTTTCTTTGACCTAACCATGAGACAGAAAAAACCCATAGTGTCCTGACCTTGAATTCCAAAGGCCTCTGAAAGGCTCTGCCAGATCTTCTGCTTCTGTTCAACACTAGAGGAAAAATAGCAGAAAAAATGGCTTTTGGGAGTTTGGGAGTTCTGTTTCTCTAATTATTGGTAGAGCTTAAATAAATATGAGAATAAATAAATATGACAGGTTGACATGGACCAATTCTTACCTACATACAGAAAAGCACAGTTGTTTAAAGTGAGACTTGGAATCACTAAATTTCACTCTTCAGCCAGCTGATTCTATAGGATCTTATATTCTATCACAGAATGGTGTATCAGCCAGAAGTAGTAAGAAATATTGTTAAATGGTCTGTTAAGATAAATTAATGTAGGTGACAAAGCAAGTGGTAGTGCAAGTGGTTGTTTAAAATCTCATTTTTCCTACTTAGACAGCTAAGTAGTTTTGATAAGGAATGCATTGAAAATGTTTTCTGTTAAAAGCAGTGATAAAAGTTCTTGTCATTTGAGAAACCATAGAAGAATTATAACAGAATTGAGAAAACAAACTTTGACATCTAGACTTTTTGCCAGTTAAGTCAATGATGATGGTGGAATGTTACAGATACAATACAATAATAAAGAAAGTAAGAGTGGGGATTTATCAGCTCTATTTTAACTTTTGACTTTGCATGTGGCACAGAAGTTGGCATGAAGCTGCCTAAATGGATGTTTTGACAAGTGAAGTTGTTACATAACATAATTAGCTGACTTTAACTTTGGGCCTCATGGCCAATTTTCATCAGTCTTTTTGAGAACAACTACATTTCCTAAAGAAGGAAAAAAATAAAATTCCTGATAACTGATTTTCTTTACACTGGGTTGGTTTTTGGTTTTTTGTTTTTTTTTTCCAGACTGAAATAACTCTCAGGACTCTTCCAAGCACCTTGCATGTGTCTGTTTTCCAAGTGAGTCACAAAATTAATTTGCCTGTAATTTCTTCCAAACCCTTGTGAATCCACTGCAGGAGCTTGCTGTCATTTACTGAGTACCGGCCTTGCTTTATCTTTTTATAGCAACAGGACAAAATCCTTTAAAGGCATTCCTTATCTTTTAGTGTCAGATGCTGGGAAGTGCTAAGATTTACATATTTCGTTAAAGAGAATTTCTCCCTGGTATAAGTGGCTTCTGCAAACACGTGACAAGATCATTGAAAGGAGCCCTGTGCACCAGTCAAGGCTCAGCAGAGCACAGGCAAAAATGGGACTGATACTTTTTAGTGGAGTGTGCATACAGATGGAAAGAAGCCATTTGAAACTCCACTTATTTGTTAATTTGCAGTGTGCTCCCACTGAGCTTTAACAAGTCAGACCAGAATTCACAGTAATCAGGACTAGTTTTGCCCAGTGCTTTTGTCCTGTCAGGGTGCTGGCTTGTCCTCAGTGTTAAACCACTCTGTCTCCCTTTTGTGATTGAAAATGCCACAGGGTACCAGGAAAGAAGCCCAGAAGTGTAGTTTTAGAAGTGTAATTAAATGACCACACAGGAGTTTTTTGGGATGCTCAGGAAGATCCTTTCGCTTCTTGAGCTCTTTTTGGGCAACTTAAAATTGGGGCAATTATTCATGAGCTGTGCTAAGGTTCATCTCCAGTCACTTTGCTCAGAACCTGCCTGAAGGTGGAAGAGACATTTCTGACCTGAGCATAGTGAGATCCCCTGGGGGCATCCTTGGCTGAGGAAAACTGGTTTAGGATCTCTTCTCAGGAAATTCAAATTCACTTCTGGCCAGCACGTGGAAGCTTTTCATTCTTCACTTGCCAGTGTCCTTTCTCCATCCTGCCTCTTTCAAAGCAGCGACAAAAATCCATTCTCCTGTTGCTAATCTGCTCATTTGGGATAAGATTATTCTCCAGATGCATCCTCGGTTTCTCTCTATGCTGGACTCTGAATTCTATCTTAGTCAGGAATGAGTTTGCTGTTGGTTTTTCCTGTACAATTCCAGCTTAATTTAATTTCCTCAACTCCATACACACCTAGTAATTCTGTTTAGGAAGTAAAAAATCTTTCAGCAGGAACCATTGCTGCTCTTTTTCCATAGCAGAGGTATTTGAATGTACATGTCTATATGAACAACACATCTTCATCATCCTGGTACTGACAGCAATTATTTTCATTCTTATGTCCATTTTATGTAAAATATGAGCATTTTGATCATCCTTTTTTTTTTTATTTTAGATTACAAAATCTCGTAGACTTTGATGTTGCTCTTAAATGTGTATTGTCCCAGCATGATGAGGCCTGCAACTATGACAGTTATCCAAACCCAGTGACAAACATGTATCCTGTCAGACTGAAGAAAGACCAACTTTGATTTCTTTTTCATGGCCATAAATCCCATTCCTGACCTGTGCTGTAGGAGGAAGGCTGCAGGACACTCCCTGGCACAGCAGCTGAGAATAAGCCAATTGCACAAATCAGGTTTGAAGCACAAAGACCTTTATGAGAAGAGGCAAGCTGGGAGAACCAGGCAGATATAACATTTCAGCATCTATTTCACAGGTTCTCTGCCTGTTGCTATTTTAATCCATTACTACTTAGAAGCTGGTTTTGTTGATGGGATTTTTTTTTATGGTGTTTTCTTATTTTCTCACTTATTTCACTTAGAAGAAGCTGTGAAAATCATGTATTTCTGTAATAGCACACACAGGCACAACACATGACTAATTTGATGGAAGAAATTTCAGCAAGCATATTCATGGAGGAGCTTATGAATCAATCCCTCACCGAATATTCTGTAGTTTCTCAAAATAGAAAGGTATCATGGAGAGACCTGATGCAGTCTTAAACACAGTATAGAAAATGCCACACTGCTGTACTTCAGTAAGTCATGTTATCTATAGCATAATTATAATTTCAATATTAATAAGGAGTTTTCATAATGTCACAAGGAAAACGATGAACCTTCGTTCTGTCACATTCCATTTTTTAAATGGCATAAAACAACACCTAGTACGTTTAATTAATTATAATGGACTAGATTGGATTTTTGTATTACTTCTTTTTTTTTTCTCTAATTACACCTCTGAATACAGACATGTTATCAGAAATACTAATGAATGCAGCAGAATATGTGCTTTACACATATATAAGCTATTAAAGCCATCTAGATAAACTCTCTGCATTAGAATTATATATAGGTGACAATTTCAGACAGAGGATGCTTGGTTAGCAGACTTCTACAGCTCAGATAATGCCTCATTATAGGCAAAAATTTCTGTAAATTGTCTGGACCATGAAATATCAACTGGAGAAGAACTGCAGCCAAAAAGTGTATGGCTTCATAAGGTATAGCTAATGTGGCTCAAATTATTTCTTCCAAAGTTAATGAGGTTTGCAATAAACTGCAGCTTAGATTGCTGACAAAAATTAGGAGGATGCTGAGCAATTTTTGTTTTCTAGTGCTCTGTAAAATACCAGCTTCATCAAAGGAACTGAGCACATAAAATCACGAGGTTAAGCAGGGAGGTAAGGAGTGAGATTGGAAATGTGTGGGTTTGCTATTAAAATAAAAATGAAAACTGTAATTTTTTTTTTGATATTTAAGAAAAATATCTGTATTTCTTTAGGTCAGTGTGGGAACATACCTTTGTAACAATGTTTTTACCTGATTATAACAATGTCTTTACCTCATTATAACAATGTAATGAAAACTGTAACAGAGGTGTAAGATCAGCATTTTCGTCCAAAGCTTAGGAGACATTAAATGTGTTCCTTTTACCTCCTTAACTTGAAGCAAGCAAACCCACCACAGAATCCTTGCAAGTTCCAGGAACACCCTGTTGGGAACTGTACAACAAAATTTTTCTTGTTTCATTTTGATTTTGTTTAATTTAGGAAGGGGGTGCGGGGTGGGGGATGTGTCACAACCAATCACTTGGGTTGTGATTATCTGTTATAAATTCTCACCAAGCTGAACAAAACCACCAGGCCATGGGTCAGGAACCCTTACTCTTTAACGTGTAGTCATTCAACTGCAGCAGCAGCCCACTGTTGAGACTCAAAAGGTGTCGCCAAGGAGTCCCTAAATTTGTACCATAGACTTCCACAAGTGGTGGCTAACAAACCTTTCCTTTTGTACTGTACACTTCCATAAACTCTCAGCCCCTCACAGGAAGCTTCTCCAAGGTTTATTTTGGTGGGAATTGAGAATTTTCAGGCTGGCTAGGTTCCATTCCCCGTAGGCTGTGATAAGCAGATATAAACACATGCAGAAAATGTTGTATGATTCCAGTGTTCACCTTTTGTCTGCAGGATCAGTTTGCTTTCAGTCTTGACAAGATTATAAAATTACACAAAGAAAAGAACATGAAATAGTTCTGCTTTGGTTTTTTACATCATCATTTGAGCAGCTTTGCATGAGCATCATCTGCCTTGCCAATAGAAAGGCTTTTCCATTGATAGTTACAATATGAGGGGTTTTTTTGAAGCTGTGTTGCCAAAAGCAAATGGTTTGAATTTGAATGTGGCTTTGAGTTCAGCTTTCTCCCCTTCCTCTGGGCGTTAATTTCCACTTATATCCCTCAGGATCTACCATTTATTACAGCTCTTTTCACAGGAATTCACTTCATCTGATTTTAAGCTTTAGGTGTATCCTCTCTCTGGTCAGTTCATTAATATTAAAGTTTCTGCAGTTTGAAATACAGGAGCAAGCAGGGCCTAAGCCAGGCTGACCAAACCTAGTGACACCCAGCTCCAACAGGGAATAAAAGCAGCATGAGGAAGCTCAGAAGCTCAAGAAGCTGCTGGGAAGCTTGTCCTAGGGGAAGGGCAGAAAAGCCTGTGTGGTGTGCACAGTACAAGTCACCTCCCTTTGCGTTTCACAGGTGCCCCAGGAGGGCACCGTCTCCCCGTTTATGCATGAGCATCTTTCCCTTCTTCAGCCAAGGGCCAGGAGGGAACTGAAGAGCACAAGGACACAGGGAACTGCTGCCCTCCTCCAAACCTTTATGCAGAGGGAGGGAATCCGATGGCTGCAGTGGAAAAACGGGTTCTTCCCCGGGCACGGCGGGCGCTGCTCCTTGGGAACACAGGGCCGACAGCGAGCAGCACCAAGCAAACAAGCTGCTCCACCCAGCGTCTGCAGAGCGAGATGCAGCAGCGGGGAGACAGGAAAAGGCCTTGCTGCACTCCCCGGCCCCGGCGTTCCCCATCCCTGCTCGCCGGGCAGGGAGCAAACTGCCTCGGGCACGGGAGGAAAACTACCGGAAACATTGGGCTGCAGCACCGGATCGAGCTCTGAGGAGGAAGATGGATGGGATGGTGACACGATGGGAATATGACAACTATACACACACACACATTCTCTCTCACCAAAAAGAAAAAAAAATGAAGTCCAGTTTGGCCAACTTCCAATTTTTCCTTCAAAAACGTTTCCCCACTCTCACAATGGGACACAAAGTGTCTCTGTGACACTGGGTAACACTGTGATTGCTGACATTCGTATATGTAAAAAGGTAGAGATGTTTGAAAAATACTGGTTAAAAAGTTCATTGGTTTTCTTTTTTAAGTATTAAAAGAGTAAAAGCTCCATCAAAGCATTTCCTTCTAATTTAAGGGAACTTCCCCAGCAGAAAACAGTTCTGTAGAGACAGTGCAATATGTTCTCTATCCACACACAAGGAGAGGTTTTCCACCCACTCCCCCAAAACAGCTTTCACTCCCCAAGAGGAAAGAACTGTGCTTCTGGTGAGGTTTTCGTGAGCTCTGGTAAATGTAATTTAAGCACATTTTTATTACCTGTCGGTAAATATTCTTCTGTAAGCAAAACTGGCATTCCTGTATCCTATTTCCACTACAGTGTTGTAGGTCAAACTTACATTTATTTCCTGTGCAGTAACACTTCATGTGGATACAGCCTAATTGGGCTTGGTTTTGACTTTCTAATAGAGGCTGTGGGGGAAAATACAATATCCTATAGGCAAACTGAGTGTTAATTCTGTATTTTTACAGCTGAAAATGCCCAGGCAGAATAAGAGAAGCACCACATAGAGCTTGTAACACTCAGCCCACAAACACAGATACAACAGGAATTTTTATAATCAGACATCCTCATAAATTGGAAACAAACGCACTACTTAGTTTTAAGCAAAACCTTTATTTTAGCTCATGGGCTTGTTTGTATTAAAAACAGTTACTTCAAAATCAAATTCACATAAAATTCAGCATGTAAATGAACTGAAGCTGTCATTGGTCAGGATCAGATTCTGAAAGACAAGGGCTCAGAATGACATCTGAGGAACCTTGGGCGGCAACAGATAAAACTGGGACCAGCAGCAGGAGCAGCTCCTGCGTTACAGGCTGAGGAATCAAAGTGCCCCCTTCCTGCAGCAGATTTTTAAAACACCAGCTGCACACCAGGGCCATTTAATGATTTCTCCATTTCCCATAGATTCACTCAGCAAGAATTGAAAACAGCAATATCCCAGTTTAATCTGCTGCTTCACAGGAGTGAATTCTCTGGAGTCTTGTTAGAGGCACTGCTATTTTCTGCCAGCAATCAAAGTACTTGTCTTAAAACAATTTCCTTACAACACCAACAATCAAGCTACATTATATACACTTCAATTGTACAATTATCTTTAAAAAATGCCCGTGTACAAAATAGGTTATTTTATTTTTAAAAAAATCACATGCTAGATTTCAATTACATCAACATTTTAAAATAAATGAAAAAATTGATAAATAACATTCCAATTTATTAGGAACACTCCTGCAAGCAAGTGCAGAAGTATCTGCACGATATTTAATATTCTAATAAGCTTTTTAGGGCAACTTGTGCTATAAACCTCATGTACAAAGTGTGTGAAAGGCTCTTACTTGTGACAACAGAATAAAAGCTAATTAAGAAAGCAAGAGTATTTCAGTAAAATTATCCTACTTATGAAGTAAATACCACAAGGGCATCTCATTTACAGCCAGTTAGACAATGAACACAGCTAGTGACCAGAACACATACATTAGTTAAAAAGTCAAATATATACAAAAATATATTAGAAAGTGGTTGAGTTTAACCACAGGCTCATGTAAAAAATGTTGTTTTAAATAGCAATAGCAAAAAAATAGCTATTTCTCTATCTGCAACAGTACAAAAGGCAACACCTACATATGAGGTAGCAATGCCAAATTAAAAACAAAAAGAAACCAAAAAAACAACTTTGGATTGAGGAGCATTTCCTATATTTTCATAGCATATCTGTCAATACAAATATTTAAATGAACACTTCAATTGTTTCAAGAATTAACTACATTAATTTACAAAACCCTTTATTCAATTAACATTTTTTAAAAAATTACTGGAAATTGGTTTAGTTACTGATTTCTCCTGTTTCTAAAAAAGCTGTTGCATTTTTCAAACCCAAACACTGTACAGCAAAAACGTGGAGGCTTTATTATACACACTTGGTAAACACTATGGTACATTAAAACTTAATTTACAAAGATCAGAAGAAGCCAACTGTGGTCATTTTATCCTTTTGTGCCTCACAGGCAGACACTGCACACTTTTTACCCCATGTTCAATGCTAGAGGCAAGCTGAGGGTTCACTACTCCCCTCCACAGCCACAGCAAGTGTTTGAAGTGTCTCACCTCCCTGCAGGAGTGTGAGCCACAAGCATGGCTTCCATCCCTAGGGCCAGGAGCGCTGCCAGGCAGCAGCTCAGAGCTGCCCCTGGGCTGTGCTGGAACTGCCTCAACAATGTGGGCTGGGAGAAGGGAACAGCTGTGCCCCTTCTCCCAGTTCCATCTCTTTGTCCTACTGCAGGTGCAGGGCAGGAGGGGCCAGCTGAGCCTCTCCGACCAAAAAAATGCCATCAAAGAAAAGCCAGGAGGGGAACAACCATCCAGCTGAGCCGTGCCAGCTCTGGCTGTGGGGCTGCAGGCCCCTCACGTGGGTCAAATCCTTTGCTTCTAGCTCCACTGACTAAAAAGACCCTGCTGCTCCTCCAATTCAGGCAACTAAATTGGATAGCTGAAGTCAGATGGTACGAGTAACACCAAAAAATGAACTGGATGGAATTTCAGCATTTATTGTATTAATAAAATAATATACTTTACATCACAGTGCTTAATTAAATGCAATAAAAAATGTAAACTCAGAATTCTAGATAAAATTTAGCTTGAAAAATTAGGGCTTGAAGAGTTTTGAAAATTCACAAATTTTTAAAAATTGAAGTCACAGACAGTCAGTTCACATAACTCACATCTTGAAGTTTACTTGTAAGTAACAGCTTTGATGCACTCCAGCGTTTGATGGGGGTTTGTTTCTTTGTTTTGTTTTCTTTCAAAGCCTACATAACCAATGACCAAGTGCAAAGGTAAGAGGTATCTTTTTCTCTGCAAGGAAACCAAGTGTAGCAGTAGCTTGCCCTCAGGCCCCTGGAGTGCTCTAGTAGACGTAGGGGAAGATGCGGTAGGGCACGCGCTGGCAGTACCGCTCCCACGCCAAGCCGTACTTCTGCTTGCAGTGGTGCTCGTCGCGAGCCTCCCGGTGAACGAGCAAGCAGACAAAATAGATCACGTAGAAATAGGGTAAAATGTGATTAAAACCTGCAAAGGGAGAAAGGCAACTTAGATACAGGGCAAAAACCCAGAGATGGCAGCTATTAACGTGTTCAAAGCTGGTGGCGCACACTTGGTCAAGGCTGAAGCGTTTTATACTGCTAATGCATCAAACACTCAACAGGACAGTGCAAATATTGCAAGATGTGTTCACATGCAGATAGAAAGACCCACAAACCCACAGAAAGTAATTCTTAAAATTCAGAGTCAGAAAATCTACCAATTTCACTCTCAATGCATGACATATTTACATACTGGCATATTTAAAGTTCTCTAATTATCAAAACCAGATTTCCAGTCACATCTCTGCACCACCGAACTGCCCCACACAAGGGTCTCTCTATTTTGGCTGCAGACACGAGTCCAGCTTTGCTCAGAGTACACGACCTGACTTGTGGATGAAAAGAACTGGAAATGACCCAGAAATGTGAGATTGCAGCCCAGAAAGACAACTTTATTCTGGGCTGCCTCAAAAGGAGCATGGTAGCAGGTCAAGGCAGCTGATTCTGCTGCACTTCTCTGTTCCCCTGAGACACCATCCAGCTCTGGGTCCCCAGTAAAGGAAGAGTGTGCATTTATTAGCAAAAACTTTTAAACAGAATCTCACTCCTTTCTGTTTGATGACTTCTTTTAAATGTATTTCAATTCAAGTTACCCCTGTATGTGGTAGCCCTTGTCTCCAAGAAAACTCCCACTTTTGGGGAACTTCAGCTGAAAACAAACTCACTACCCTAAAATATTTAAAGAATAGCTAATTAGCAATTAAGTCCCATGGTTATTGAATGATAAGGTGTCAGAAAGATGAGTAAAATCTTTAGTATATGTCAAATCTGCAGCAAGTTAGAAAGGGTAAAATGGAAGAGAAAATGTGTTGCATTAGACTTAGGACACAGAAATCTGCCATTCTATAGGGTTTACTATCTCAAATAATTACCACTAGGCATTTCAAACCTAGTCAAATGCAAAACACAAAAGCATTTTTGCTAAAATCCACTTTAGTCTCAGAAACTCACCACAGGGTAGGGACCATGCCAGAGCCATGATGATGTCACCGAGATAATTAGGGTGACGAACAAAACCCCACCAACCCGTGACAAGAAGCCCTTTGCCAGTTGCAGTGGGTATAAATTTCAGATCTGTGAACAGAGTATGGTGGTCAATGCAGTGACTGAAACATGTATTTAAATACTACAAAAAGCCATTGAATAAAATTACAGCCCATGGAATAAAAAATGCACTCACTGGCCAATTTGGGATCTGCTGGATTCCGTCGGAAATTGTTTTTCTGAGAATTTGCGCTACGGAATATGTAATACCCAATACCTGGAAATAAACATGATGTGTTTTGCATTTATCAGTATTTCCCAGTTCTCTCAGCTTCAAGAAAAGCACTCACATGCCCTTTGCCACACTTATTCCAGCAAAGTCTTTTCCCCAGAGATTCAGCTGATATTTTCTGGTTCTCAGAGCTCTAACAAGACAGAAATGCCACTAGAAACCTGCATTCTGTATGCTCCTTCTTGTTACTTACTAACTTTGAAGAGATTCTGAAGAATCTTTATTTTCACATCTACTTTTACACCTGAGTTTTTACTGTAACACTGAGTTTGAAATTCACATAAGGTGATGTGCTGCACTTTGTCTGATTACAGCTCTATTTAGCAGCCTAGCACTTTGTTACAGCACCTACTCCATTAACTGACCACCCATTTACAGGATCATGATAATAAAAAACCAGGCAATGAATTATCTGGGTTTGAAATTCACTTCCCCCATGATTTTCACACAGCAACTTGAACTTTTTCCAAAGCTGCACTGAAAGAAGACGATCACAACATACTTTGAATAAAAATGTTATATTAAAAAAAATAGAAACCCACGAAAAAAATGTTAGGTGAAGAAGAAAGCATGATTTTCTGGTTTTCAGTATAGCACATATGAAGTTCTAGATCTTCTTATTTTTTCCAATTCTTTGTCATGCCTACAAAACATAAGTGGGTTTTTATGGGTTTCCTCTTCAGGTAACAGGGACAACAAGGCTATGTTGGTGCAAATTTAAGGTTGCCTAAAGATGTGAGATCTTTTCTTCAAAACATTCAGCTTTGATGAAAAAAGATGTTTCCTACTGACATGTTTTTGTAACTGTGGTCATCAGGGAAGGAGATGCAAATAGTTACTTTTTCCCCTAAGTTCAGTAAAGTGTAGCCAACAAGATACTGATTTTTTTTTTCCCAAGTCACTCAGATTGACTTAAAAAGGCATCTATTAAATTCAAAATATGTTAAGTCATTTCTTCAGCTTGAGACAGCACCCACCTAGAGCTGCCTCTCAACAGAACAATTAGGTGTTCAGAGTCTCACCTATCCTTCATTCGCTAAAATGAGAATTTATTATATTCTTTGTATTTCATAGTAGCCAACAACGGCTGCATCTGAGCTAAAGCTTCACCTCCCACATGGAAGAAACAAAATCAGAACTATGTTGTAACCAACAGCAACAACGACATTTACTGTAACTTACAGTTCAGAACAGTAATTGCAGCAGCAACAGGCCAAGTAATTGTGGTGGGATGACCCACTAAGTAGAAGGCCTGCAGGCTGTAGACAAATGGAACCCACACCAAATCTCCAAAGGCCAGCATGAATCCAAATCCATCATGGGTAATATCCATTGTAGTCAAAACGGCTTCCTAGAAACATGAAGGCATTTTAGCATTTCCAAAGCCTCCCTCTCTCGACACTGTAGTTAGGAATGGAAACAGTTGAAGGAGATTGGCATTTACCTCATTCCACAGAGCGTCCACCACATAGAGAAGCTGGAAGCTGTTCACAAGGATCATGGACAGGGATGGCACGCTGAGATTGTGGATCTTCATCTCAGCCAAGAGCATTGCCAAGTTTATAACAACCTAAGTTAGAAAAGATTTTATTTAAAGATTTACTTGTAAAAGAAAGTGGTCTTTTCTATTACACTACAGGACATTTTAACACAGGTATTTTTGACCAATGTTTAAGTTAAAAAAAACCAATAAACTATTTCACAAGTCAGTTTGCAACTAACCACATTTCTGAAGCTGTATAACCTCTATGTGTGAATACTTTAAAAAGGGTTTTCATTTGCCACAAAACAAAGAAGCTAGAAATTTCCTTCAAGTGAATAAAAATGGTCATTAAAAAACTAGAAATGTGGAACTGTTTTTCATACCCATTTTTAAGTATATACAATATATAATTACATATATATATATAATTACATATATATACATATATACACATATACACATATATACATATATATACACATATATACATATATATATATCCTTAATATCAATTATATGTGTGTGTAAAAAAACCCTCTGTGTAACAGTTAAGCAAATAAAAGAACTCAGATTACTGACTCACCCAGCCAATTAATCCTGGACGCAACTCACAGAAGTATTTGAGGTCAAAATTGCCAATACGAGGGTTTAATTCATGTCCAATAAAAAAATCATAAATAAAATACCCTGCAGGTAAGACAACCTCTGTTAGCAATACTCTTCCTTTTAATTGACACTACAGTCCTCCCCATAAATAAAATCCCACTTTCCACTGATGTACTCTCATTACAAATTGTGAAAAGCCTTCAGACTGGCAAAAAAAAAAAAAATCTTTTTTTGAAGAGTACATGCAAAATACAAAATAAAATCGACATAGTTTGTATTTTAAGATGCCCTAATATTTGATTTATTAGGAGGGCTACCACTTTAGAAGTTCTCCCTGACATTTGCTCCTTCTCTATTTTCAGCCTTATC
Organism: Phainopepla nitens; assembly: GCA_013400175.1. Taxonomy (NCBI): domain Eukaryota; kingdom Metazoa; phylum Chordata; class Aves; order Passeriformes; family Bombycillidae; genus Phainopepla; species Phainopepla nitens. The sequence goes on along the minus strand of VXBQ01007002.1, from coordinate 11,141 downwards.
CTGAAGTTCACATCACAGCATCTATGAATATGATAATTCGGCATTAATTAATTTTAAATTTTCTCCTACTTAATTGCTTTTGTCTGGGAAAAACAATTCCCTGTAGCTGTGACAATTACCCATCTATCAAAAAAGGCAGACAAGAAGGAAAATATCATTCCCTGACTTCATGATATCTGGGACTGAGTCTGCAAAAAAAAAAAAAAAAAACCACAAAACCAAAAAGCACTTCACAGAGAAAAGTAAAAGTTGCAGACGTAAAATAACCAGCCCTGAATCTAGCTTTTACTTTGTAAAAATGAAACTATAGCAAAGAACTGGAAATAAATTATCCAGAATGTTCTAACTCACCAGAATTTCCACTGGGTGCTAGTTCTTCCTCAGGTGCTTTCAGGGATCGAACATACAGATAAATGCTCAGTGCCAAAGAAAAAGCTGTAGCTGATACTGCAAATTGCATGAAGTGATCATACAAATAATGAAGCTCAAATTGAAAGTACAATAAAACTCCAATAGCTGCAGCAGTCAAAATAAAAGCATAAAACCCTAAAGGATGTAGAAGAAAGACATATTAGTCATAAAACCCCAAAAAAACCCCAAACCATTTTTTTGTTCTAGTAGCACCTACCTAATCCAACCTTTCTGCATTTTTGCTTCTTCCAATATTTGTCCATATTCCAGTAACATCTTGGACATCCCATGGTTCAAACTCCTGGGGCACAGCAATATAACTAAGACTCTAAGCCCTGAAACTGCTCATCAAAAGGACAAGAGGCAGGAACACTCTGAATTTTTTATGCCTGGGATCCAATTTCAGATTTTAGTGGAAAAACAGACACTGACACTACTAATGGATAATGAGAGCAAGTCACAAAATCCTATCTGTGGGACAGCTGAGACAACCATATTCTCATCTTTGAATTATCTTCATATATACCTTGGTACAGACAGCAGTAATTAAAGTATTAAAATGACTGATCAAGTCAAAACTTGAACACAAAAACTTCTGCCTACTTTGATAGTATGAAATCAGGCAGAACAGACTGATGCCCAAATAGGAGCAGGGAGTTCTCTGTTGCTCTCAGCTAAGGACCTTCTGTGGATCCCTTCAGAGGGTCACAGGGGTTGAGGTTAGAAGGAACCTCCACAGTTCATCTGCTCTAGTGCAGATGGAGCCTCCTGTACTTCACGTTGTGCCCAGTGCCTCCTGTCCTCACCTTTCCTCTAAAAGGCTTTTAAATTTGCTTTTTAAATTAGCCTTTGAAGCACCAAGACAATGGCTTTTTTTTTTTTAATAATCCAAATTATGTAGCTTATTTTCTCCCTTTATCAGAATGCAGAAAGAACTGCAGCACTATGGCACAACTAAAGACAAAAGTCCAAAACCAAGAGAGTGTAAGACAGCCTCAGCGAGACTCACTTTTGCAGGATGCAATTCCCCTTGTTTCTATTACTTACAGCCCTATTCCAACTTTAAAATGGTGCATCTTAACAGACTATGACAAAACTCAGCTTTTTAATGCAGTATTTGGATTCCACTACCACCCCTGTACAGCGTAATGTCTTGCTCTTGAGGCACTTAGTTCCTGATGATTACTAAGCCCTTTTTTCCAAGAAAAGGCTCATCCTATTTTATCCAAGATTTACAACAGATACGCTCTCTGGTCAAACTGTATCTTTGAACATTTGTATTTTATGGTGCTGAGCACTGCAAATCCCACAGTGGAATCTGTTCTGGAATAACCAACTGCAATATGCTTACCATTTATCCGGTACTGCAGTTTCCTTCCACTGGAAAGAGGCAGGCCTTCTACAACCTAAGAAGAATAAAATATTAATGTTCAACAAAGTATTTTCTGTGGACTCTTTAAGGGAGGAAAACCAAGCTCAACTCTGTCAGAAAGACATCCAGTCAAAGCAACCAGCTGGACACACTCAAACCTGAAGGTCATGCATTGTTCTAAAAGACATACTCGGGATAGCAAATGAAAAAGATGAACAATTTCAAATAAAAACATTTTAAAGATAAACCCCTTCCTAAGCAGGCTGAAGAAAGCAGAAGTGCTCCAATCATTGTAAACATGCACAGCAATAAAACATGATTGATCTACTGCTGAGTGTCCTTTCAGAATCTGTCAGTAAGGCTCAAGTCAAAAGAGAGGGAAGGAGAGCCTTTGCCTGATACGCATAAGGCTAGAATGGTTTATAGCTTCCTGTAAATGAAGATTACATTCCAAAATGCTGCACATCCATAAGGAACAGAGTATCAAAATAGTTTGTGAATTTAAAAGTCAGATATCTAAAATTCTTCTGGAATTCTATCAAGTGAAGTCTATCCACACTTTGATCTGAATGCCTACAAAATGCCTTCTGCCTTCTCTATGGAAAGGCTCTGAAATGCAAAAATTCTTAACCAGCTGCGCTGTTTAAAGCTTACAGAAATCTGCAGCAGCCATATTTCAGTCTAGTATGAAAAACTCATTAAATTGCTTTCAAACTCTCTGCATTTAGAACATACTCCACCTTCTAACACACAGTTTAGCTGCCCATAAAGACCCAATTGCTCCCAACAGCCTACCTTTCCAATTGGCAGCAAGTAAAACATAGCTTGAAGGAGAAACCACAGAAGAAAGAGACCAAACACCCTCCCATCCCAAAGACTCTCAAGTGCTGGCAGAGGAGGGAAGTTCAGGAGACTGGGATCATCCTGTTTGCACATCAACAGCAAGTAGAATACAGTAGCAGGCAGGAGAAGTATCAGCATGGAGGTCCCTGTGAACAGACATCATGGCATGTTAGACGGTAAGCACAGAAAAAAAAAAAAAGTAGTTTCAATCTCACTAAAAGAGCTCAATGTTAACTTCAGTAACAAAGAAGAGGTTGTCATTATCTTCTCCTGAACAAGACAGCAGCTATCCCATAGTCATGTAACAGGACACTGAGACTTTCTTCTCACTCCCATACAAGGTCATCTGCTGCAGGATCACACTCACAGTATCCCTTCAAAAATAATCAAAAAACTGTATAAAAAATACTTTATTGTCAAGTTTCAAGCACCTAAGTTTTGAAAATGTAAAAGCTTTGCTGGTTATTCTCAAATTTAATCTAGAAATATTTAAATCTCCCTGTGGAAGGGATGGCACCAGTTCTTCATTGTATTTCACACAAGAACAACGTGCAATGAAGGTTCTTTGGCTGCCACCCAATCACGTGAAACACAACCATTTTCCTCCAAATTCCGCAGCCAAGGTCCAAAAAGCAGTTCTTGACATGACAGCATGGTCAGTAAGCAAAAACCCACAAAACAGTACTAATTTTCAACTATTAAGACAATTTGTACACATACCAATTCTTCCCCCAAACTCCAGCTCCTTTGTTTTTGTTGGTACTTTCTCAATTGGTTTTACAGCCACAAGAGTCTTTTTCTCTGAATAGAGCTCTTCCTTTTTCTTGTCATCTCTCCTCGAACGCAAGCTGTACTGCTCAAGGACACGCTTGATTTCCAGGTCTGGTTTTAACTTTTGCTGTGAATGAATAAAAATAATTTACTAAAAAGTTTCCCAGTGATTTTACTTTATTTTAAGTCAAATATTTTATATTCCAGAGGACATTACTCACTATAAAACACCAATATACAATTATCTATTCATATGAAGAGACTGCTAAAAGCAGGCACTGTAACCTATTAGGCAATGGTTACAGATCAGCAGCAGTTCCACTACAGATCATCCACTGCCACCCTCCTCCCTTCCCTTCTGCCACATGCCTGGCCATTGGGTAACAATCAGGACTAAGGCAGGAAAAACCACCTCCTCTGTAACAAACTTACTTAATCTCTAAGTTTTGTGTTGCCTTCTATTTCTGCTTGATTATTGTATGGCCGTTTTCTAGGAATTTCTGAGAAAGCCAAGCTAGAAACATGACAAAAAGCTAATTCTGTGTTCCTACCTCCAAGATGATGCAGGATGTCTCATTTTTTTCTGTACTTTCAGGTTCACCATTGTATCTTTTGGTGTTATTCTCACTTGGCTTCTGGTAAAAGAAGAAACAGAGTTTAGGCTTTCAGTGTCCTAGATATGGCACTGTTTTGCAGAACTGAATGTTTGGCTTCCCATAAAATATCTTTGAAGAAATAAGTTCTCTCATAAAATTCCCACAGCTCTGGGAAGACATGACTCATACATTTTATTTCAACTAAAGTTTTGTTGAAGAGAACCCGATCTTTCCAGTCATACAAGAGCCAAGAGATCAATCCTACTTCTCAGACAGAAGCCAGGATAAAGTCACCAAAGATTTTTTAACCCTTTTATCCCAGAAGGTTAAAACTACAAAAAGTAAACAGTAGCTGCTGGCTAAAAAACTACTTAAAATCAGCTTGTGATCCACAGGCACTGATCACACAGCTCAAAGGAGGTCACTGCAAAACAAACCCCACAACTGTTTCAGTGCCTAAGAGTAGCAATTTACTAAACCTATCTAGCTAGTTTATACTAATCTGGTTTAGTTTAGCTGAAACCTAACTAAAACCTGTTCATTTTCAACAGGTCAGCAGAATGCATTTCCAGTTCAAGGGACTGTGTGTCAGACAAGCAAGAAGCCATCTCAAGGGTACAAGAGGTAGAAGAAATGCTGTTTGTCTCTTCATGAGAATCATCATCTCTATTCCTCTTCACTTAAAGATCACCAGAACCATTTTTAGCACTCAATCTTCACAAAAATGCTAGGAACAAATTTAATACATTTCAGCTAAACACCAAATATTGGTAAACTTAAGAGATCCTTACAGGTTAGTTTTTATAATGAAACCAGTTTTGCAGTCCTACTCATCAGCAAGGTCATATTTAAATATTCCACACTGCGTGTTTTCCACCACTATTGTAACAAACTGTATCTGGTAACAGAACTCACTTCATTTCAAATCCTAATACCTACCTGCTGTGTACCAATTAACACATCTAAAAGCAAGCTAACTTCCTCTGCCCCATTTTACAAGCAGAAGCACATGGCTAACAATGACTTCAGTATTAAATATAAAAAAATTCTGTTTGGGTTCTGAGAAGTTCTCAGTATCATCAAATTCAAGTGGAACTTTATAATCTTGGTTTACCTCTCAAGAACTTCCTCAAACTTCGCAAGCTAGAAACTTATTTCTAAAGAAACAACAAAAAAAAAGGCAGTTCTGAGACAGGCTTTTGCAGGTAATTTTGCTGTCCAGGGAACATGAACTGCACCTGGCTTTTACAATGACAAACCCAGTCTGCATAATACCAATCTTTCACAAACAGCAGAAGTTTATTCAAATAAAAATCCAGCAAACCCACACACAAAAAACCAACAAACAACACTAATACCGGCAGAGCTAAGCTGGCCTCCTGAATGGTTTTCTTTTTGTCATCTTTGTGCTCCCTGCTCTGGGAAGCAGAACGACGTCTGCCCTTTGCTGGCCGACCAGGAGAGCGAGAGCGAGATCTGCTGCTACTTCTTCTGGAGGGAGAACTTGAAGAAGACTGGCTCTTCCTGTGCTTGAATGATGACTGTGACTAACAGAAAGATGGAAAGAAAGCAAAATCTTTATCTATGGCCCAAAGAACAATTTTAGAAACATGGGGGGTTTTTGTGATGAGGACTTTGGCATACAGCTCTATAGATCTGTCTCACATTTCCTCTACTGATGCTCTACAAAGGCTGTTAAGAAAGAGCAACTGCAGAACACTCATTTTGCTGGCAATTCCGAAACATGCCTGTTCCAAGCCCAACTGCTGCTGGCAATTCCTGCTGAAGCTACAGAAATCAGGTTATGGATGTAAGCTACCAAAGTGAGCACCAAGCTGGTAAGCACACCACCCTCTCCATCCTGTGCATTGGGAAAGAACTGAGAGCCCTCAGAGGCTGCTCTCACTTTCACTACTCAGCTTTAGTAATGCATTTGACATAGCAAGCTTCATCATCTGTGTGAGGCAACACAGAGCAAATCAACACTAAAAAAAACCCAAATCAGTCTAATCATTTCATGACGTCTGGTAACTAATTTCATGAACAGTTTACTCCAAATGCACTGTTTGATCTCTCTGTCAAGTCTACAGTGCTGATCTCCCCATGTAAAATTTCCACAATGCAACTCTTACAATGCATAAATGTTTTGTGACAAAGAAAGGCATTTTCCCAGCTTGACTCTGCTAACCCACATGCAGAAGTAACAAGTCAGAAAGCCTCGAAACAGTGAAAACAGTTGCCCACCTCGAGGCAGAAACATTCTGGTCCCAAAAGAGAAGGCCAGTTACTGGGCATGGACACTGCCACCAAGAAATGACACTATAGTTCACATAACGACACACAAGCTAGCTTTGAACCTATGCAGGTTTCAGAACCACTGAAATGAACTACAATGAATATTCAAACAGGGTTTTCCTCCTGCATTGCTCATTTTCAACTGAAACATCTATGAAGTTTTGAAGGCCTTTATTAAGAACAAAAAATGAAATAATAAAGATACGCAAAGAGGAAGGAATGTGCTTATATGACATGAACCTTTCTCAAGGGTTTGTAATAGTCACAGCAAAATACCTCACGAAACCTTTGAGGACCTAAACCAGTAAAAGTTATTTGCAAACGTTTGAAGTATGTAAATATAAACAGTGCATACCTTTCAAGCACAGTGACATTTAACTGCATCTCCCCATCTGTTATCAAATTTTCTTATTTAGAGATGGAAAACCACCAAATTGGTATCAACCCACTGATTACTACCTTTTTAAGGTACCAGATTTTTCATGAAAAATCATGCTATAGAGTTCCAAGAGGGATCAGGCTTGGTCTTCCTCAAAAATATTACATTTTTTGACATAAATAAAACAACCGTGACACTTTAAAGATAGGGTCATTCTGAACTTCTACTCGAGGTGTCACGTAGGAAGAAACAGCGAACGGAAACTTGCAAAATACCTACCCAGTCGTAAGCTGAAGCAGTGATAACTAAAGACACGCGCACTCACCCTTATATCACTTTCCTTCAGCGCAAGCTCAGTTCCATCTTTGTACTTGACAGTATAAAGATGAGCAGCATCGTCGTAGCTGGTCACCTGCACCTCGTAGTACAGGACGCTCCCCGGCCAGCGGCCCATCACCACCTCGCCATCGGCAAACTTCCGGCTGGGCATCTTCCACCGGCAGCCCTAGGACACAGAGCAGCCGGTCCGCACGGCGGCCAAACACCAGGCTTCCTTCCCCCTGCTCCCCTTCTGGATCTCGGCACTGAAAAGGGGACACCTCCAACACACCTCCCCTTCAAAGAGGGAAAAGGCTGCGGGATAACAAAACAGCAGCAGTGATCTCTTCTCCAGCCAACAGTAGACAGAAGAAATAGTCTTAAAATAGAGGGAAGACTGAAGTTACATCTGACTGGTTTTCCAGAACATGCATTAGGCTAGTACCGAACTATGATATACAATCTCCATCATCAGGCAAAGCACATCTTTAACCAAAATTACATAATGAAGCTCATTTTATCTAGAGGGAAATGCAAATTACATGGTATTGAAGTGTCCTCTCACCCTCGTTTCCTGAGGTTCTACAGAAATGACAGAAGTGCTGATTTCTAAACATTAAATATCCCCAATCTCTCCAACACTTACAGCCACATTACACGCTTTATTCAATTTATTATGCCAAACGCTCAAAAGTTAGGAAACTTCAGAATTTAAGCTCCTGTCTGCGTTGGATATTTTTCTTTTCCACCTCTTTAGCACAAAGGCATAATGCCTTTTCCAGAGCTCCGTGGAAAAACAAAGCACAGCATCAGAGCAATCGTACAGCAACCTTAAAAACTACATTCTACCCCCCCCGCCTGCACCATCAGATTTTTACTGGACATTAACAAAACGTGGTGTCGGTGACTACTACCCTTGGTTCACCCCATCAGGTGCTGGGAAAAGCCACAACTACAACTCAGAGAAAGTTCTTTTTAAGTGTGAAGTCCTGTAGAACTGTTTGTGAAGTGCTTTGTGCTGTGTCACTGCCTTCTGAAAACAGATATCCGAAGGAGAATATACTTTTAGTCTCAATGTATCAAGTGAGACTAGGTTAAAAGTCTAAGGTAAAATATACACTGACATGTTTACTGGCACCATGGGTACAACCAACAGGGGAACTCAGAGGGGATGCCAGGGACAAGACAAATCACAAAATGCTGGTGTCAAAGCATTTCATTTCGACTTGTTTGCTTTACAAATAAGACGTGAAGCCACACAAACTAAGGTAAACATAAGTCTTTACCTAGATAATCATTACATATTAACTAACCTGCAGTGAAAAGTTAAGATTCTAGGGGAGAAAATACAGTTAATATTCAATCACAGACCTTCACCATGTTGGGGGATGGGGCTCACTGAGGTTTTACAATCAACCTTCATTCTGGCATTTTCTGATGTTGCCACTGTTAAAATTTTACACCTGGGTAGCTGTCCAAGTCAAAACACCAAAAAACTCGGCAGAATTCCCTCATTTGGATTTTATTACTAATACTCCAAACTGCTTCAGAACAGAAACATCTGGCCATCTCCTTTGCTGTATAATATTTGAAGGAGAAAAAAAAAAAGTTTTATGATTTGGTTTCACTGACACTTGCCAGTCAGAAAAATTGTGAGTTGAAGTCTGTGCTCGTTAGGCATTACTGCAGCTCTTCTGCCTTTTAACTAGTGTTTCTTGCTCCAGTCTCGTTTCTGTCTTATTTTTTTCCAAATTCCCACTCCTCCAACTTTCTTTTATCCCAGTCAGCTGAACCCCTTGAAATTCATAGCCCTGTTTCTTAGGACTTCCCTACTTTCATTTCAAATTCTCCGTTCTCTCCTTACGCCCTGGCTTAGAGCCTTTGTGGATTTTCTGCCTCTTCTGCCCTTGCTCAGCAAACCAGCTCCGGCTCCTCTTTGCCACCTCTGCCTAAATCCGATCTCAATCCCCACTTCTGTCTCCTTGCCCAGTTTTTCACCCAAAAGGGAGATCTTCAGGAGCTCCATCTCTGCTGCTGCTCGTCCCCAGCCTCCTGCAGCCACAGCTGCTTCCTGCCCTGCCATGCACAGCGGCGCTGTCCCCAGGTGTCACAGCCTGTCCCCAGGTGTCACAGCGGCCCTGTCCCCAGGTGTCACAGCCCTGTCCCCAGGTGTCACGGCCAGCTCCCGGGCTGCCTTTCCCTGCACCCAGCCAAGCCTTCTTCGGCTGCAGCACCTCGGGCACCGGCTGCAAACCTGGAGCCTGAGCAGGACAACGCTGGCAGATCCTCAGACAAAGCTGGAAAAAACAGAATCTTTGGAGGGTAAATCCTTTTCAAAAAGGGGAACATTTTTTCATCAAGTTCTTACTAAGGACGTGTACGCTGGTTTTTCCAATTTATAGCAACCACCTCAGAATTTAGATCCAATTTCATAGGGATAATAAAATGCAATTCTCTGCCAGATTTCAAACCCCAGCAGTTCTGTATCCAAACACAAAGCCCAAAGAAAAAGAGACTTCATGATTTCATTCTTGTGAAAGGCAGAAAGACCTTCCGTTCCTCCAACCTTGTTCTCAAAAGGAGTTGAAGTTAGTTTTAAAAAAATTGAAAAATGTGGTTGAAAGACCTGTAGCTAAATCAATGTCATGTAATTCAGCCTGAGGTAGAGATCACCAATATAAGATTCCAAAACAATAAACAAGCAAGTGGAAATATCTTCTAGCTCAAAAGTAATGAACAATCTTATTAATGGGAAAATGTATGTATTTTTCCACTCTTTTCCTTAAATATTACAGCTTAATAATAAGCTCACACATTAAACATTAAAGAAGCAAACACAACTTCTTACCCTATCAAAAAAAATCACCTTGTTCTGCACCCCAGTGCCTCCTGTGAGGGAGGTTTGCAACCCTCATTCCTCATATCCCACTTCAAAAAGCTGCATCTTTTAAAGGCAGCCTTCATCTGCTCAGACAACAAACACAATTACTGGCATCGAGAAAAGACAGGAAGTCTTTTAAAAAAATTCGCTTTTAGAGACTACATTTTTAATTTACTGCTCTTTTAAGCTATACACACCCCTGATAATTTTCACGGTATCAGCTGGCATCAGCCTGATATTCCCAGCAGTTCTGCACAAACTTTTGAATTCCCAGGGCTTTCAAACATGAATCCAAAGAAAATTATCTCATAGGATGAACCCTGCACTGTACAGCCCCCTGCCTGCAAGTTTAGTAACTTACTCAGGAGATGAGATTTGTGTTTTCTGAACCATTACTATTTTCCTTTAGGAATCCAGAAACTAAGAGAAAGGATCAAAAGGACTCTGTATCCTACAGCAAGCCAAGCCAATTAATGCAAATCTCCCTGGAGCTGAAGAGTTGGTAAGGAATAAAAGTTTCTGCTGACTCAAACAAGAATGAAATAATTAAAAAGAAACTTGGCTGAGAAACATATTGCCCCGTGCATGCATTCTGGTCTTCTTAATGACTCTCTCACCAGGCATGTGGGAAGATATTTCAGTGAGGAGAAAGTGATGACTGTTACCTTGTAGCCACAGGGAGATCACACCCCAGCAGCAGAAGTTAGGTACACAGTTTTAAGAATAAACAAACACTAAACAAGTCTTCCCTCTTCAAAGAGCAAAGTTCACACACACTCAGTGATTCCATTTACTGATTCTGACATCTAACCACTGTTAGATAAGGTTCTGGATGTCAGAGGAGGGAGCCAGCTGAATGCAATAAGAAACTCAGGAAAATAAAGCAAACGCTGCCAGTCAAGGCTAACAACACACGGAAAGTTACCACCGAATCCACCAAAGAGAGCTGTGCAGGACCTTTTCAACACCACCATTACTCTCTCCACGTTTCTAGCTCTTCGCCTTCAGAACGGCGGATGCACCTATCCCTGCCCCAGCCAACCTAACCACCACCAAAAACACGCACAAATAAGCCTCGAGGCCAAAAATAACAACCGATCAACCCCGGAGCCGGGAATCGAGGACCTTCCCTTCAAAGAGGCTTTCCACGGGAAGCCCCGCGAGCGGAGGGGACGCAGCAGGAACCTGAAGGTTCCGCGGCAGGCCCGAGAGCGGCGGGGCGCTGTTGACAGCAGCGGCCCCACGTGCCGGCGGAGGCCCGGCCCCTCGGCCCCG
>VXBQ01006996.1:0-26610 GCA_013400175.1 Phainopepla nitens | reverse complement strand
TGGCGGCAGGCTTGTTCAGTTTCTGTCTTGGCATTGTCCTTTTCTACCACATACTTTAAATAATCTTCCCAGAAGTCAATAATTTGTAGCTCCTAACACTGAAGGCTTGAAGTTCATCATCTTAGAAGATGAAAATTTTATAGTCAAAAGAGAAGATATTTTTATAATCAGTTCCTGGCCAATTCCATACCACCATGACTACAACTGAGGAATTTGTGATGGTTTTATTTAATTAAGTACAGTGCAAGACACAGACTCTGTAATCTATATTTCAAAGATTTCATGAAGATTATAATAAAGCCTAAGATGTTTGTTTTACACTGTTTTTAGACTCTGTTGTTAGCTCTCTGCTTTTCTTTGAGAGCTGTTTGGATAGAGTATCCCCACAGCTCATTACGAGCTGTTAAGCATCAGAGCAATGGTTGCTCTCCTGATTTTGGAGTTTCCTCTCATCTTAGGTCAAGGAAGTCCAGGACTCGGTCTGAGAATGTAAGAGTGAATAGTTTGGAGTTGCTTGAAGACAGTATTATTTTATAGCTTACCCCACTAACAGAAAGGAACACAGAAACAGGCTATATCTTTTGTCACATTTTCTACCATGCTGAAAGTGATATGTGTCATTAGCACAATTTCCTTACAGGCTTACACTTGGCTACTGCTTTTCAGAGAGCCTCCAGTGCCAATCCAGATATGCCTCCTACAAAACACAGAGGTAGCCTTTGATTTGTGTTCTGCTACCATTGGCATCCTTAGTAAGTGGTCCACAAAAAAGGACGTTTGAAACAGCAATTTGAGACAAAGTCTGCAGCACATTGTAGGTAACATCTATCTCAAAGTCCTCATGGAAATAGCCATAAATGGCCCATCTACATGATGGAGTTTTTTTGCTAGTGATGAAGATGATGATGATGGTGGTGGGCAGTAATAATGATAGCAACAACAGCTGATGGGAGATAGACAAGGTTTGAGCCAAGAGAAAGAGATTTGCTGAAAGTTCTGCCTTGGGAAAAGGTGGAGAAGTCAACTCCTCTCCTCTTTTTAAGCTGAGACTGGCAATACTAGACACAGTGTTGGAAACATTGTAATGATGAATAAGTTGAGACTGTTGATTAAATAATATGTTTTTAATCTTGGCTTATGGGTCCCATTGAGACATTAGTGGCCACTAAAGTACATTACCATCACTAGATGAATTTTATAATCTTTCACACACTGTTTCCTGGAATCTCATTAAACAGTACCCCAGCAATGGATGAATAAAAAGTGTGTTCACTCGTGCCCTGCTCTTTTGAACAAGAGCTCTTCCATAAGAAACCTGTAGAAAACACCTTCAAGAATACATACATAGTTATATAATTAGTTTAACCTGGTGGTCCCAAAAAGCTGTATTCTCTAAGGATTGTCTGTAAAGGGTCTTTAATATCTCAGTTCATAGGCGTTTGAACCAGAACATAGCCTGCTTGGCATGTCCTGCTCACTTCCTGAAGGCACTTCTCAATTCATTCAAAACAGCCCAAATGGAAGTATCCCTGAGTTTAGCACAAACCAAATTTATTTTGAGAAACATCTTGTTTTCTAGCTCTTAATCCTCTCCATATGCAAAAGAGAGGATTTTAGTATTTATAAGAGTTAAAAAAATAAAATTTATCACAATATAAATAAATTTACTAAGGTACATAGAAACAACACTCTGAAGCTTACTGCTACAATTAATTACAGTGAAGGATGTAATCCTTCTTCTTTCTTTTTACTATCACCACACAGTCTACTCATCCATCTAGAAAACCCAGTACACTAAATTTTTTTAAGTCCAGTATTGCATGGTACCCAAAACTCCTTACCAGGGCATGCTGACTGATAAAAGCAAATGGTGGGGGTCCTTCATCTCTGGAAAGGGTGTCTGTACAATCCTTTTATATACAGTAGAATCAGCTAGAAATGAATGATACAGATAGAGTAGAAATTTAAAAAGCTCAGTATTAAGAAAAAAAAGAGCAAATACACAGAGAAGGAAAATGGAGAAGAAGGACACTTGGGAAGTGCCTGTCAGGAAACACACAAATCACTGGCAACTCAATCAATAGAGAAGGTGTTGGAAATAAAGAAGGAGCAGAGAGCAACATCACGCCCTAATAACCTTAGGCCATTTACATACCTTTCTGACTGATTTACTTGTGGCTGGTCCTCCTTTCCCATGCGGAACAAGGATGAAAGAGACTGTAAATATGGGCTCACAGTACTGACAGACACTTCTTTTTTTCCTCACCATCCCACTAGTGGTGGGTTCACAATCAGCATAACCAAAGCAATGTGGAATGCTCACTTATGTTGCATACCATTTATCCCACTAAAAAAAGAAAAGTTTCATTTTCACAACACAGCCAGGGTAGCTGCTAATGNTCGAGACCATTGTGAACTTGCACACTGCTTAAGGACAGGGCCATTGTACGGTCACTCCAGGAATACTCTGTAAATAGACAAATGCATGACTGGCTTTCGAGAAGCCATGGTTTATCATTTGCCAAACACTGCTTTGTTCTGATGTAATACTCCTCCTTGCTCCTCAAAGAGGACATCAAAGTGGTGTAAATCCCAATAAGTGCAAAAGGAGTACATATCTGTGTAAATCACTGCTGGTTACATAAATCTCTTCACCAGCGTGACACAACCTGGAGGAAATTACAGCTTCTGAACATTTTATAGTTCTTTTCTTTTATGGTTCTTCTGCTCCGTTATTTTCAACTGAATGAATAACAAGATACAAATGTTTGAAGAAGTCACATCAGAAGTTTCTTATAAAAGATTTAGAAGATTTAGAAGATAATCTATGAAACTGATTTTAAAGCTCCTGCTGTGTAAATGTAATGTCAGAGGTTAGTTATTAAATAAATCATATTGTCAGTTCAGAGACCTCCAAAAAAACTAAGTTTATGCCACTTAAATGCTGTGGCAAATATCTTTAATATGGCAGGTGCAAAAATGGACTATTTCAAGTGGTGTTTAACTGATTTCCACTAAGATGTTCCAAAAGTATCAGCAGACTTTGATAAACAAGGCTTAGGATGGAGAAATTTTGAGCCTCACTTCATTCAGCATTCTGGTTAACCACAGATTTTTGATGTGGAAATCATAAGCAAAGATTGCAACAGAAGCCAGTTTACGATTTAACTAAAGTATATGCGTGTGTGTGTGTGTGTGTGTGCATCAATACATATATGTGCCTCTATACATAGAGAGATAGAGAAATAAATCCAAATCTGTGCTCAAATCTATGGTGATGAAGTGAAGTCATTTTCTTAGGCCATGACCAGAAATGAGACAGGACGAGCAAGAACCTGCATTAAGTCCTGTTGCTAAAATATCTTTAATGACCATGGAAACAACTGATGAAAGTGTCATGTGCCATCTGTTCATACTACATAATAAAGCAGACAGATAAGACAGCACATTTCCCTAATTTTTGTCACCTCTATGTGACAAAATTTCTTTGCATCACCAGAGCTAAAGCAACACCACAACTAAATAACCCTGGAGAGCTGTCTCAGCATTCCTAATGGAGGATAAGCAGAAAAAATCCCATAGAAAATATCCCACAGGAGGGGCAGCCCTCCTGTCTGAAAGTCAGAAGATACAATCATTTACAAGCTGTACTTACACACAGACTAGCCCTAGACAAATTCACAAATAGTTTCATTTGTGCATAACCTTTCAAATGGAAGGCCTTTGCTTAGTGCTCACACTTTGGAGGTCTGGATTGAGATGTGGGCTGTGCGCTGTACTTGGAATTCTATTTGAAAACTGGTCTCCTTGAATCTCAGCATATATCAACGCAGTATGATACACCTGGATATGGAGATGGTTACAGGCTATGGCAGAAAGCATCTGTTGGGCCATGCTTTAAGGCAGAGCTTTCTGTCCTTTTACATTTACAGCCTCAGGGGAAACAACTACTAGCAACTGCTCCCAGTACTGTGTCAACTTCCAGTGCAAATAAAAACTGGGAGAAAAGAAAATAAACTTTTGAAACTGCATCTTAGACTTCAGTTCTCCATTTTAAAAAATATATAAATTGAAAAATATTTTAATCAGATTCAAAACTTTCCTATTTCTAAGCAGTATTTGTCAGGAAATGTGTCACTGACCAAAAATCTGAAGAAGTAGCTCTTGATCCGACTTCATAAAAAGTAGGTCTGGCAGTATGAATGCGCATGATTATTTTGGAATTTTTTTTCCTAAAACAGTGATTTAGGGCTGTTGTATTGTTTGCTACTAAACTATTGTGGAAGATAGCTCACAAGATCAAGTCTTTTCTGCATAGAAACAAACCAGACATCTCCTTGTCTTTTCTATTGAGGGATTTTTAAAAATTATTTTTGGCAACAGATGTAATGTTATTGCTGAGAGGAAAATTGGCCTTGTGATAAAAACAGCTTCTCACCCATTCCACCTAAAAAAATTTTTATTCTTACATGAATAAATTCTTCTCAGGGAGCTAATTAGAAAGTTCCTTAATTGATGAGCATTCTGACCATTAGGGCATTTTCAATTTCTCCCAGCATCCCAGATGACACTGTTACAGAAAGGTGTAACTGAAAAGAGACTAACTGGAACAATTAATTGAAACAACATACAGTTAATTTCAATTATAAGAATCATCCTGACTGCTCCCTTGTCCCTTGTTGTGTGGCCTGCTGCACTGGGGTGATGTTCCTACAAACTCCTTAGAAAAAGCTGTGTGAAAATCCCATCTGCTGCTGATTATTCCTGTATTTACTATTTGTATTACCATAACACACATCAGCTCTATTGCTGCACACAGTACCCAGTGTAAGTTGCTCTATAAAAGCAGAACAGGAAGACTAGTGACTGTAGAGAGGAGCATGGCTTTGCATGCTTGAATTGCACATTCAGTCAGGAAAAAAGTTAAGCCACTCGCTTGAATGCTTTGGTTTTTAATTGTTCTCATTACGAATTTCCTCAAGAAATGTCAAAGAACACTTCTAAGCAAGAAGTCTGTTTCCAGCCAAATATCCAGCTCTGATACTTAATAAGTTCTGGGAAAATGTTCCAAAATGTGCTTTTTACAGGCAAAGGTTTCATGCTCCAATCTGGAGGCTCACCAGCGTTGAGCTACAAACTCTTACCACCTGTTCATCCTAAAGCAGGAGGCTTCATGCTGTCATTTTTACAAGAAACAACTGTGTATCACTGTTTGTGGCACCCTACAAAAGGGTGTGCACTCATACCCGGTCAGCTGATCACGGAGTCATCACACTCCCTTGTTCCACCAGCTTCTGCTAGCCGTAGTGATTAATTAAGTTATGATTCTGTCAAATGCATGTCAAGGCTTCCACTAATTTCTGGGGGGTTAGGATTTCCTGCTGCATCGTGTAGTGGATGCAGTAGCTTTTGTGCAGTGTGCACAAATACCATATTCACCTGCAGAAATTCTCCAGGTTGTAGCTTGAAACAGCACATGACTCTTCCATCTTTATAGAACTGGTTTTGACCTCAAGGCTGAAGCAGTGCTACAGCTCCTTATGGGAAAATCTGTTTGATTTTTTTATACTAGCATTCATTTCCTATGCCACGACTACTAAGTCTGCTACAGGGATCTTATATAAACAGCCTATTCAGCAAGCTGTGCTGAGTTTGGGACATGACTAATTATAATTTTATATGGTTGAGAGAATCAGGACTGTACTGTGAAAGGAAAGGCTGTCTTGAGAGTTACATTTATTCATAACATTCACCAATATTTTACCTCACTTTCTCACGTGTTGTCCTCCCTGCCACAAACTAGAGAAACCGTTCTTACTCACACCAAATTAATTTTTTCTTCTGTATGATTCCCCATGCCCTTCCCATGGACTTTCACAGCTCCCTATAGGAAATACCATCATTTCACAGTTCCCTTTGCAGGAAATATCATCTGAAGCTGCATTTCACATTGACATAATCTCTTCTGCTGGTAGTGCAGTGAGCAACCATCCTGATTATCATATGTACTAACAGCTCCTGGGCCTTTGAATCACTGTGAAGACATGATGTATGGAAAACCTGAACAATGATACTGTCTTAAATGTATGTTAACTCCTTAATCTTTAATTTTGCAAATCACAGATCACTCTCCGTTGAAAAAGCAATAACATTTCTTTGTAAATGCAGGCTATGCAGATGGGCTTTACACTGGAAAAAAACTAGTCATGTAATGACTTTCTGAGTGAATAAAAGTTACCCTAATGCCAGAGAACCTACATCAGGAATACAATCTTGCATAATGAAGTGTGTGAAACCTGTTTATTGAGATTGGTCATGTCTCATTTTAAAGTACAGTCTTAGGTAAGACCATGGTGAACTGACAATCCCTAGCTGCCAGACATCCACCCAATTGCTCTCTCAGTTCCCCTCCTCAGTAGGAGAGAGAACAAAAAGAAGTTGAGAAAGCACCTGGTTGAGATAAAAACAGTTAAGTAGGAAAAACAAAAGCTGCATCTGGAAGCAAAGCAAGAAAAGGAATTTGCTTACTACTTCCCATCACCATTGCAGGGCTTTGGTACCTGTAATGGTTGTTTTGGATGACAAATGCCATGAGTGGAATTTGTCTTCTCCTCTTTTCCCTCAGTTTTTATTGCTAGCCATGATGCCACACGGTACAACAGAACATACCTGCAATCAGTTTGCATCTGCTGCCCCAGTTGGTCCCCTCCCAACCTCTTGCCCATTCCCAGCCCACTGACCTCAGGAGGTGGAGGGGTGGTTAGGGGAAAGGCCTTAACATTGCAAGACAACACAGTCAGATAGTGTTCCTAGATCAACAGAAGTTACATAACTGCCAGGAGAACATGACCTAGATCCTCTGTGGGCAAAGAGAAAACCTACATTGCAGTGAACTCTGCAAAATGCACCTTGTCAGAGCTTAGCAAAATTAAAAATTACAGGGAATTGAAAAATGGGATACAGGAGATTTCAGAGTTTAATTAAGCTAGGCCAACAAATAACATGCTACACACTGCCAAGCAAGTAGCACACTGTATCTTCAAACACAAAGGAGAGATTCCTTTGATTTGTTTCAATCGTTACTTTTCCACATTTTAACCTAGTCTACCACATTGCTATGGTTAGAGAAACCAACTGGAATGCCTGGTACAACTGGCCCCTGAATGAGCTTTGCTAAAATATCCACAGCTTCTGAGCCATTAAAAATCACTAGGAAACTGACTGCAGCAAAGGAAACACATTGTGAACTGAAAAATCTGAATGAGACAATATTTCATATTTTTGTGTTCATGAATGTTTCCAAGGGTTGATGAGAGGGTCAGTGTTCTGTAAGCCTCTTCACTCCTCTGTTGAATATAGCCTAAAGCTCAGGATCTGGGTGAGAGAATTCACAAATTGCTAAAATTCTGCCAGTGGCATCAGATATGACTGAAGTAGACTCCACATATTTGTCGAATGTTTATGTTCATATCTAAATACAACAGCACTCAAGACAGGTTGCTTTACATTTATTTTTCTCCTGCCAGTGTATTTCACATCAGAATGTCTCTGCTATTCAGTAGAGATAAAAGAAAATTGAGAACTTCCAATTGTTCACACAAGAAGCAAGATAAGGACAATAAAATCTCATTTCCTAGCATGAACGGATTGATCAGTCAGAGAAGGAATTTGCTCTGTGGTGTAGTCCTGTTGCACAGTTGGTTAGATGCAGACAAGAGCAGCTGTCTTTTAAAACTATAATAACTATTTAATAACTGATGATGATGACTGGAATCAATAATCTGATATGCAATGCCAAACCATATGGTCTTACACTTTCAAGGCAGTATTTAGTGTTGCTCTTGTCTTTATGTTTACAATACTATAACCTAGGCAATATTCAGAAATACTGATTTTTCTTTTAGGCCTTTTGGTGATCTGAAATTTTAGGCATACATTACATTGATTATAAATAGCCCTTTTCACTAAGCTACCATGGCAGTCACATCTGTATGTCATCATCAGTACTGTGTAAATTTTTAAAATTCTATAGAAGCTAGAGTGTTTTTAGATTTTATAACAGGCTTTCATGACTTCTAATAGTCTTAACCAAAATGGAACATTCTTGGATAGTGAAGATGTCATTGTTTCAGCCCTTTATCCATTTTAGTTTGCTTGTAGGCTGTACGTATAAGAAACAGAATCCATGCTTCTGGCTGCAACAGAAAATATTTATGGATGATTCATCGATCCAAATGTAAAGATGAAAAGTCACCTAAGTGAACAGCAAAACCAGACTCTGTACAAAACTGGACACCAAGTTTTGCTTTGTAAAAGATGTCTCTAACAGAGGGTAATCCATGAAAAATGATGGAAATCTGGTATTAGTGTGTGCCAACATCTGGCTCTTTGTTTATTCAGTACCTTAGTTATTGTGGTCAGCTGCTGACCTCTTTCCCCCTCCGCCGATACAGGTGTAGGCACAAGTTCTCCATCTCTCCTTGGCTCTCCTACACCGCACTGGTAACATAAAGAACCCTGATAATTCAAAAGTTGTAAACACAATTTGACAGAACTCAAGTATGTCTCTTGCCACTTTCACTATGCCACAGTGGTATAAAGCAACCTTTTTGTCAGTGAGGTTGGTTGCTATGCCCCTTCTGTGCTTTTGGGTAAGACATAAATAATAAGAGCTGAAAAAAGTCACCCCCAGAGACAAGCCAATATCCAAAACACAAGGCAAATCATACCTTTTTGTTGAAACACATTATAAATACCAATACTAGTAGGTCAAGAGTCACTGCAGGAACTCAAATCTATGTGGAAAAAGAACAGTACAAAACCTAACAAAGAATCTGGGGCATGGTGCAGGCACTTCCATGCATAACATTTCGTTATTTTGTTGAGTTTCTATGCAGACCTATGACCCACTTCAGTTCCCACTGAAATCCATGGTAGATTTGATAGGTGCTCTATTTTTTCATTTTAATAGGCACTCTATTTATAGAGAAATGTGTAACTTAAAACAATGTGAATTCTAGTCTTGCTTCACCCCTGTTCCTCAAGGGATACTTCTTACTGAAGAACTGAATATTATTCCACACCACATTTCACCATGACAGTAACCATACACAGTGCCTAAAATGCCTGTCATAGTATGTTCAGCATATTATCTCACACTGGAGAATAAACTTTGTTTCCCAGCTACTAAGATACCACGATCACAGTTTGTCATTAAGGCTGTGCCTGCTTTTGGCAGATCATCCATCAAAATGAAGTCAAATTATTTTATACTTCCTCATCTTCAGCTTCCACCAATCGGTATTTGTCAAAGCATAAGACATTCGGAAAAGGCACTGATGACTCATGAAAGCAGCAAAATGTGGAGCTGGTTCCCATTAGTGAGTCTTCTACTCTCTTCTACAAAAACACAACTTAAACTTGATTTTCTGATACACTCTGCTTTTTAATTTTTTTAAGATGATCTGAAAAAAATCCCAACCTTTCCTTCTACGTCATCTGGGAAATATCAAGGTCATTTGCCTACAAAAGATGTTGCTCTCAATATCATGTACTCAAAGTTCAGTTCCTATGATGGGCCTAGCACAGCTTTCAGGACTTCAGAAAAAGCAACATCAGGCAAAACAACCCCAACACATCTGTTTCATAAAACTAAGTATTTATACAAGGGAAAAAACAAACAAACAAACAAAGTGAGAAACCAACACAGAGATATTGTCAGGATAAATTGTAGTGGCACTTAAGCTTAGATGCTAGTTATTCCTATTTCTTGCAAGCCAGTGCCTGGATCCTCTGCAAGCCAGACTGGAACTCAGAAGCAGTGCCCACAACACATGGGCTATGATGTGCCTCAGGAGAGGTGTAATTTGATGTTGAGCCATACAGGTATACTCCAAGAGAAGTAGGCAGTACACAGGGATGGCTGTACAGGCAGCACAGTGAAAATGGGTGCCACACTAGAATGAGTGGTTTTCTCCCTGCCCACAGTCACTCTCCCTCTCGGGCCTGTGCCATCGCTCATGGGGCCACCCAGAGGGGCTGGAACTCGGAAGCTGCTCAGCTGGATGCCAGCACCGGGGAAATGACTGGGGTTTAGCCAGGTGGTCCACCAGTCCAGCTCTCCAAGTGGCTGCAGAAAACTCACGCTTGCAACAGAAAGCCAAGGGGAGGAGCAGTCAGGCCCAGCGGCAGGCACAGTGACATCTGCGGGCGCAGCCTGCACCGCAGCTGACCGAGCAGCCACCGTCCTGCCGGTCAGGTGTGCTTGCCAGCCCTACACCGGACAAGGCTGGCATGGCAGTACTCTAAGCGTGTGTTAGCCTGCCTACAAGTAAAAGCCTTTAACCTTCCTTTCCATGGCCTTTAAAAGTATATGAATGACCCGCTCTACAAGTAATATATGACCTTGCTTAATAAAAATAGTTTTGCTCAAAAGACCTCCAGAGCATTCTACTCATTTCTCTTAACCTCTCTGTTACTGCTTATCCTCATAAGCTCTTATGGGATGTGGATAAATGAACTACAAAAAGTACACAGGAGCTCCCTTTGCCTGCACACCAATCTAATGGGCCTCTAGCCAGCACCAAACTGAAAACTCTTGTGACCTTGCTAGAGTGACACTGTGCCCAAGCTAATAAGCTATATGCAGAGGCTGAGTGATCTGGGCTGGGCTTCACAAACATGCTTTTGAACTGAGCTGGCTGGTGTCCAGGAGGCTGAGCATACATGCAGAGGGCATTCGTGCATGAGCTCAACCAACCGTAGACACATATTCATGGTGTCATCAGACTGCAGGCTACAGCTTCTCTCCACAAGATCTCAGTGTCTGCAAAGTCTCTATTCTAGATTTCAACCTATATGCCATGTATTTCACCTAACCTTCCCTTCTGGACAATGGGAACCTCCTGCATTATACAAGCTATCCAGTCATCTTCAGGCATTGTTCGCTCCTAATAAATCATAGGATAGACTTGGCTGCTCCTTGCTGCAGGGACCACCCATTTCAATGTGGTTTGAGGAATATTCCTGTAATTACCATTGTTTTGCAATGCATAAAAGGCACCATGATGTGTCTTGCAGACTGTAACTGCTATGTCTCACAAACCTAAAATTTGGCCAAATTTTTTATTTAAGAAACCATGCATTATGAAAGTCTTGTTCAACTAAGCTGGTTTTTTTTAAATACATCAATAAGCCTATAGAAATTATGACCACGTGATACAGTAATGAGTGTTGTACTTCACATTACTTCAATTACAGTTCAACATAAATAAAGGCTAATATGTTTTCTAACTTGGCCATCATTGATTTTACTCAGTTCCTACTGCGCACTTCAGCAAGGATTTTGCAATTACTTACCACACCACCACTCACAAAAAAGCAAGTATTTTTACTACTTGCATTATTTTATTAATATAACTGGAACTTAACTCAGTTCTTTCACTTCCCCCTTCCTGTTTTTCTCTCCTCTCTAAGATCTGTTGACAAAGCTGGATCTCTAAAGCTCCATATATCTAAAAACATGTAAGGTTATGCAAACAGAACACAAAACAAATATAGAAAAAGAAACTGAAAAGCAAGACTATTCTCTGTCTTTGCATAAGAACAATAGACTGTACAAAGTACAGAGCAGAAAATGGCAGGTTTTAATGGCAGCAATTAAATATTAGAGAGTACTTCCAGCAGGAACAAGTAATCTAAAAGTCAGAACAGGAATGGGAGGGAGAAACAGGCCTACTATTGTGCAAGTCAGGCAGAAATCAAAATGTGGTATTTCAAGTGGGGAATAGGCACACCATGTATGTTAGGCAGCTATTCAGACAACTTAGGTGTGTCTGGCAAATATCTGCATGCTAGATGAATGTTGAAATTTCCTTTGAGAAGTAAGCCTGTACAACTAACACATGCAATATCTCAAAAAGAAATGCAAAGATTTTTTCTGACTAAGTTATGATATAATTCTGTGCCTTCACTGTGCAATAGTTATCTAATGTTAAGAAAGGCCAATTAGGACTTATTTAATTTCCCACATATTTGGTCACAAGCCGTTGCTTCATTTTTTTAGAAACTGTCTGTATTATTTGCTATTATGTATCTTGCAGCCATCTCGGTATTCATACCTTATTTAAACTGAAATTAGGAAGGATGATTCACAAGCTTGACACTGTGAAAACAGACTTCTATTTAAAAAGTTGCCATTATTTACGTGTTATTAAGTAGCTGGAAAAACGCTACTGGCACCAAAAAATATGTATTTAAGCATACTGATTAGCACAATGAAAGCAGAAACTTTCAAATTATTCAATTAAGCTACTGTAGTTAATGGCTGAATACAGTTCGCCTGCACTGAAGAAAACAGCTCTGTTACCCAAAATCCAACGGCAAAAAATACACAATCAATGTTTTTCCCCTTTGGGAAAGGGAGCAAGTACCAGCTGCCACACTGTATACATAACTGAGATCTGGCTCGAGGACCAGTATTTAGATTTGCATAAGAATGAGCAAGGAGTGTTTTTACACTGCCTACGTGACACAGGAACATAAGTGCTGGTTGTGAGAGTTTAAACAAGCAAGCTAAACTTGATACTTTAAACGCCCCTTAGGTATCTTTACCCTGACTGACTTAAATATGCCTCTAGGACATGTCTTCCACAGGAACAGAGGGAAATCTCAGCACAGCGAAGAACCCACTATATAAATGGAGAAATTTCCATCAACTCCAAGGAGGGCAAGAGCTGGGCTTACATGTAAACAGAAACATTCTTGCAAGATTTGCAGTTTCGCTGCATTTGATGGTAAGAAATTCCTGCTAACGTAACTCTGTTACATGTTCCACCAGTGCAGCACACTTCATTAGAAAAAAATAGCTTGTGGCCATGTTTTTAATACGCCATGCAGCTAATCTAGTCCATATGGGAATGTGCACCAGCTCTTTACAGGGCTCTAGCTGTACCACTCAGAGAGAAAGGATCTTTACTGCTGCTACCCAAAGTCTCCTCTCTGTCACCGAGGTCCTGCCACAGCATTGGGAAGGTTATTGAGTCTTTTATGCTTTGGGCTCCCTCAGCCTGTAAAGCTAAGGTAACAGAGCATCCTAACTCCCATCCCTGCCCTGATGGGAAATACATTAGAGCCTATGAGCTTCTGAGCTTCTGATATAGGCCATGACTGATCGCTGCAGTTACAACATTATCCTTAATCTAGGCCATTATGTGAAAATTAAGGTTTCTTTGTGTCCTCAGTGTTTTGAGACACAAATTTGGTGCCAAATAAGGAATTACTCCTTAATTAACAAAAATCTTTTCAGCATCCTGTTTTTCAAACTTTTAAATATTTAAATAACAAAACAAACAAACCAAAACAAACAAAAAACTAAATAAAATAAAGCCTATCTAAGGAGACAAATATTAATTCAACTGAAATATTGTACCAGTAAAAATGGCAAAGTAAATAACACTGAAACATAAATACCTGAAACACAAATGCTCTGACCTTCTGTCAGAGATCAGTGCTTCTGTATTATAAAAATGCATTCAACCATCCTGCTGTACTGGATATTAATATGTAGGTCTTTCTTTAAACTCAAATTAGATTACAATGTTAGTAGGTCATAATGGAGGTATTGTTCTCATAACATGTTTTCTACCGTGCAATTCTGCTGCTGATAACTGTGCAAATCAAGGAATTTAGGTGTAAGTATAATGTTATACCTTTTATGTCAAGCCATCTAACAAATGTGAGTGTAAACAATAAATTCTACATCAGCAAATGCTCAAATAAATTTTTACTTCTGACATTACTAGTGAAGACAACTTCAGGCATCTTTCTGGTGAGGCGTACTCTATAAAAACTTACCTAGTCTGACCTTTCAAATCAGAAGTGTGACGTTTACCTCTACAAAAGAGAACAGGGGAGAGGTGAATTTGGCCATGAATGTTGTTTCACCATGTTGCCCCTGCAAACACAGTTTCAAGATGTTCATGTTTCAGTGACGGAAAACTCACCTTTCTGCACGTACATGTTGGAGCTACTGAATAGAAAAGGTGGGACTGAGAGGGAAGTGAGATGTTAATACACTGTGCCAGCTCTTTGCCCTGTGGCCTGGTGCAGTGAGGAATTGCAGTACAAAACTGTCTGCTACCACATGAATCAACCACTTCAAAATAATTGTATAGAGCTTGCAGAGGCCTCTAATACAGGGGTAGATGTCACCTGACTTTGTGCTTTGCAATCTGCAAGTGCAAAAGTACCATGTCATGGAAAACTTTGCCTTGGAAACAGCTGAGGGCTAGGACATGAGCCCAAGAGGGGTCTGGCTCATTCCCTTTCACCAGAGCTGGAGGCTGAAGGGGGACAAGCTGCACACAGGAAAGGAAGCAAGCTGCTGGCTGCCATCCTGCTCTCTGCTTCCTGCCCTCTGGCTAGCAGAGGGTAGATTTCATCACCCACCTGCGTCATGACTGCTACAACTAAGGAGCCCACTTGGCAGTGTGTACACTGAGTATTTTATTCAAGATTCTTTTCACTTCTGATGTGAGCTTTTGCCAAGTCATATTCAGATCAATTCATCAGGTGAATTTGTGCATAATACTAGGGCTGCTTCTGGCACACAATACAGTTATAACTGAAGTTTCCACCTCTGCTAAAGTGCCCTTGAAAATTTCTTCATACATAAGACAGGCATGCTGTAAGCACCTGGCTTTTTAACCAGGAATAAAACTATGTCATTAAAATTCACAAAGATACCCTCACAGCCTCTCAATCATGTCCAAAACATAACACAGACATTGCATCTTTAGTACAGTTAACTTCCTCTCTGTAAGGCTTAGTGCATCTTAAATGTCCGGACAAAAACTAGATAACAAACTAAGGAGCCAACAATGTCCCGCTGTTGCAGAAAAAGACCTGGAGTCTCCATCGTTAGAACGTTCTAAAAACATGTTAAGACATGCTTTTTCCCATCTCAAGACCAGCCTAGGAGTATCAGCCTTCTCTAGAGGCAGGACTTGGATCAGATGACTTTGGAGGAGTAGTTGTAGCCCAGTTTTTCTATAGGTCTGTCTTGAACCACTTATCACCAGCTGCACTTAGTCAGATGTAAGTTTACAAGGGCAAATACTAACATCAGCCTTTGCTCACTCCCACCTCTGATAAAAGTCTCACTGGAAGCCTTAAAAAATTCAGTGAAGACATTAAGATTTTATTTTTTATGTGATTAGTATTAATTTTTAATAATAATTAATAATTATGAAAACAGTTATAAAATAACAGTATATAAGAGTTAATTCTGCCATAGTGGTAAGAAAATTCTCTGATGATTTACATCACTATACTTTGAGTTTCTAAGGAAAAACTACACTTTACCTTTACAAATATTTATTTTTGAAGGTTTTTTTTCACCTAGGATGATCTGTCTGTCTGCAGCTTACACACAGAATGTTATATACTACCTCCATGCAGGCAGATATGCGGTTTCTTACCAACATGTTTGCAACACTGAGAGACCATTTCAATTCATGGATACTACAAATGCTTTTTCTTAAAGTAATTGACTGAACTATTAGTAAACTCTTCAAAAACAAGAGTGAAACGAATTAGTTAAGCGACCGTATAAGCACTTCCCCAGCTGCTAATGCAAAGCTAAATAATATATCCTTAGCCAGAATTGAAGCCTGGGAAGAAAGTTTGTTGTTTCATTTATAGCCATACTAAAAATCAGAAAAACAGCAGCTAGCTAGACCCAGGCAGCTGTCAGGTATGCCTTTGGCAAGATGCTGCTCTGAGAATTCTTTTGGCCCACAGTTACATAGGGGTAGAAAGCAGAAAACCAGACATGTTGACTGAATCAGAAGCCTGCAGTTCGACTACATAAAAAGTGCTTAACCTTCTGAGTGAGTAGCAAGATGTTTCTATTTAAGGTCCAAATACAGAATCTGTACCCCAATATAAAGCATGTATGTGTTGACCTTATTGAAGAATCTGGATTCAGATTGAACTAATGGGGAAAAGCACATCCAAAACTGCATAGCAAATACTCATATCAACATGTCCTTAATAAGGCTGAGATAGAATCTCAGTTAGAAAGTGTCATCCATTTGGCACAGGAGAAATTTAGCACTTCACTACCCAGGGAGGGCTGACCCTGAAACAGAGAGATGTCCCTGCCTGACAGGCCTAAGAATGTCTGTGAAGATTAGGTGCTTAGACTTTTTCAAACCCAAAGCTTTCTCCCTCAGATTCACTGCTCCTGGGGATCATCACTCATCCAGAACCATCTTCTGAGACAGTAACTGCACTGAGAAGTGAAAACAAATAAAACAGGGCTAAGGCCTCCATGGCGCAGTGAGGCAGCAAGAAGTGGATAAACAACCAGGACAGCTTAACATGGCAATTGCCTTCCTGCTGAACCAGTCCTGTGGCTGTCCCTCAGGCTCATATGCACGAGTTCCTTCACAGAACTGTCGCAAAGCTTAAATTATTGATATCTGTGGAGCACAGCCTGTCAGGAGGTACCAAAGAATGCTCTCTCTGCAAAATAAATATGAAAGAGAGTAGATCCCGCAGCCACATGAAGCCTGCTGACAAAGGCTGAATCCTGCTCTGATCTTAACCCTGCAGATGGGCCTTCCAGCTCCAGCTGAAATGCAGCATACAGCACCAAGCCTGGTCACATCCCCATTTTGCAGTTAAACAGTCATGTTCCCAGGCTGTAGTTTCTTGCTCTGGCTGTTTATTCGGAGCCTAACACCATTTCTGAGCTAACTTTCAGGTTAAAAGTAGGAAGTCTCATTGCCTGTTACTTGCCCAAAGCAGTGTAACAACCATGAAGAAGGGCAAACTATCAAGTACCCGTTGTTGAAACCGGTGGACAGCTTGGAGACCAGTGCATGACATTTCCTGCTTTTTCCCATCACAGGAATGACAACCTAGCAAAACCAAAGATAAAACATGAGTGGTTTTTCTTGACAATTTGCACTAATGAGGACCTAGAATTTCTAATTCCTAACAGGAGAGGAAAAGGGATCAGGAATTTTCTCAAGATTTTTTTTTTTGTGTTTTTCCCTGGAATGTGTTAACACCACAAAGGTTTCTGCTATATCCAAGCCAAAAGCAAATAGACCTTGACTCTCATTTTTTTTTTTTCTCCAAATAACCCAAGTAAAGCCTATATAAGCCCCACAGCTGTATTCATCTGCTGGAATTAGTCAGAAATAGATGTGTCACTGGCACAGCAATAAATGGAGTGAGATATGTAGGAAGAAGAAGCAGGTTAGAGTCACACTGGACCTTTCTTGCTTGCTTTTGCTGATGCTTATACTATAGGAAAGCACTGCAGAGCATTTGAACATGACAATGAAGATGATAATGAGAATTTACGCACTGAGTAAGCAACAGTGAGAGAAGGATGGGGCCTGCTAGGAAAACCAGAGCAGAAAGTACACTTAATTTCAATAAAAAATGAGATGAGATAGACCCTTATCTCACTGAAGCCACTGGGGTTCATAATCCTAGCTGCAAAGAGGCACTTCAGTACGATAGCCCATTGGCCCAAGGTGACTAGCAGCTGTAGAAGAATCTATGAATATGATGTAGAGAAACAGATTGACTTTCGTAAGCCCTTGAAGCAGCTGGAGAAGCTCATCTACGTCACCTAACCTGCCCAGCTCCACTTTGCAGGAATGCTCATGGCCTCAGTAATCCATCTGCAGTGCCACTGCACTGCCCTCTAGTTCACTGCACAATTACTCTCGTTCTAAGAGTACTCTCATTCTCTCATGACTTGAGATTTTTCCTGTTTCAGCTTCAGGCCACTGCACCTTGTCTTTCTTTCTTCTGAGAATGTGGGTAATTCCCTTCTTTCATTTATACCATTATCTCTGCAATTATTTATAGTCTGTAACTGTAAATCTCCCGAGTCCTCCATTTAACACAGTTCTTTCAGTGTGTTTTTCTGTAGTCTTACTTTCCTATCAGCATCCATTACTGCCTTTGCATCATCGCTATTTTTAATAATTGTTATGATATGGGGTCTTGGGTGAATTCACCATTCTAACTGTGGAAAATCACAGCTATATGAACCAGAGACTCATTATTTTAATACTATTACCTGAGAAAAGGTAGTGTTTTATGTGACAATGAGACTCAAAAAGCACAGGTAACCTCATTTTCAAATGGCAAATCACACATCCTAAACTTGGAGTGTAGAAGCAAAGCTCTGAGAATTCTCAGAATGAATGCCCAAAACATGGCAGTTTCCTGCAACTATATGGTAAGAAATACAAGAGCAATCAATTTTTTGCTAAATTAACAAATAGTAATGAGAACATCAGTCTGAAAGCAGGAGCTCATAATAGAAACTATTAACAAAACCTTTTCTCT
Organism: Phainopepla nitens; assembly: GCA_013400175.1. Taxonomy (NCBI): domain Eukaryota; kingdom Metazoa; phylum Chordata; class Aves; order Passeriformes; family Bombycillidae; genus Phainopepla; species Phainopepla nitens. The sequence continues at coordinate 8,232 of VXBQ01006996.1, read as the reverse complement.
AGGTGACAGTGATTCCTTTTTACATATATCAACAAGAACTTAAAATTTGAATAGTGGTGCGTATTTGCCTGAAAATAAGCCAAGAGCTCCAACAGTAATAATAACTATTGGGAAAGGGATGGGTAGCATTTATTCTACTAAATGGCTGATGTATTTTGAAATTTTTCTAAGCATTCATTTTTGAAAAAAAAAACAAAAAACTGGCAGTGTATTAACTGCTGCTCTGAGAACTGAACCATCCAGCCACTATTTCTACTGTATTGACTACTAAATTACTCGAGCTTTTGCCAAGCATTAAGAAATAATGCTGAAAGTGCCTTCTGACATAGGGGGACATTTTTCCCTTCATTTTATTGGGCAAAGAGTCATTAAAAAACTGATCTGCACAAGAACATTTGAAAAAGATTTCTACAAAACCAAGCCACAAACTGAATCTAGATATCGTGGGCTGCTGTGCAGTATCTTCACAGCAATATTCTTAGGAAAAAAACAGAAAAGGTGAGTGCAGTTGAAAAGCCTAAAGAATGACTTGTTATATGCAAATAAGATTTATCTTCTTGTAACAGGAGATGCTATGCTGTATTGACACTGAAACTAACTGCAGAGATCATGATAAAATGGATCTCCAAGGAATAACATAGATATGATAAAATTCCAACCATGACAAAAACACAACTTTTAAAAGATACTTACCTATATTTTAAAGAATTTGGGTGAAATGAAATAATGGTTACGACAGCGCAGTAGTTCCGCATACTAATGACGTGACAGACTTCAGGGAAAAAAAGATCAAAATCAGTCTGGAACAGAAAGATTCTAATGGGATAGAGCTGGAATCTGATATGGGTTGGATGGCAGGCACAGCTCTACAGTGTTACATGGGGGAAAGATATATCAGGACCTCGTATATTCACTTGAACTTTCCATACACAGAAGAACATACTACTGATTGCTGTCAGTTCTGGCTACTTCAGCGCATGAATGATGGGTGTATCTTCACCAGGTAGCCAATAAACCAACATTACTGTAGTTGAGGGGTTTTTTTCTGTTAAATTTTCCACATCAGAGCTGGTAAAATATGCTTTGGATGATCACCAGTCAACTCACTTTAAATCAAATTAATTAAGTTGTTTACTGTAAAAATAATTTTAAAAACTTGAGAGAATTAGCGAGTTCAAGATTTTGCAATTCCTTCAAAAGATCATTAAGTGTATTAATAAATTAAAAAAAGAAAGTCCATTGCACACGTACTGAATATGATACTAAGATCAAAGATCCTCTAAGTATAGCTCTGTAACTAAATTAATACTTGATTCACTTTTCAACAGAACAATGACAATATCATGACATGTAGGATGGTTAAGGGAAAAAAAAGAAACAGTACAAGTGGAGCAGAGCTGAAACTCCAAAGATCTTGCAGTGGTAAAGACAGTCTCTATCCTAAGATGTGCATTGGAAGAGCAAAATGAACATTGTTTATATTTAAGGAAGACAACAGAAGAAGTTTCTCCAATGGCTCAGCCAGTCACCAACAGTCTCAACTTCAATAATATACTAAGTTAGAACGAAAACTTCATGTGTGCTTGGAAAATGAGAGAAAGCAATTGGGATTTACCAGAATTTGATTGTACTCAGCTAACTTCACTCTTTCTTTCGATGAGTTTTTCAACTAATTAGCCAGATCAAGTCCACAGGTCAATCAGTAAAGAATCTAAATGAGATTAACATGGGAAACTATTAGTTAAGCAGCTAATGCTGGCAATATGTACAAGAGTTGCTAGATGGGGTAATATATATAGCTTGAAGGGTATATGAGGAGTAATGGTGAAAAGAAAACTTTAGGATAAAGGAGTTTACTAAGAGGTGATCAGCCACGGGACCTATCAAATAGCATTATCACCAATCTTAAATATCATCCCCAACAATCTAGAAATTAGAAAGGAGGTTAACAAAATTAGGGACATGAAGTTGGACAGCATACTTTAACAGACAACCGACATACAAACTAAATAATATAAATTGTATCTACATCTCAGAATGGCCATGCAGAAATGTCCACTTCTCCTGTTCGATTATAAAGGTACACCTACTCCTCAAGATAAATACTTAGGGTAGGTGGATGTATACACCAGAGACCACAATACTATCTGATGCAGCCAGAGGGAGAGCACAAGATATCAGTCAAGGTTCTTCCCACAAGGAAAATGATCAGTGTCAGCTTAATGTCAGCATAGGAGGCTTGAAAAAGTAAAAAGTTCTCCTGTGGAGCTCTTCGAGCCCTGGGGCACCACGTACCTTTCTGTCCAGTCAAGCCCAGGAAAGGTGGATTCAAGCTGGGAGAGGGCCTGATGTCCCAAATCACAATGGTTAGAGGAATGGTCTCTCAACAGTGAAGAGCCTAAAAGAGTTTGGCTAGTTTAGCTTGGAAAAGAGAGAGCAAGAGAGGGCAGGGAAGAATGTCAGGTACAGTCCCTGAACACAAATCTCAGTCTCAGAAGAAACAGGAACAAAACTAACAGAATGAAGTGTGTAAATTAGAAGGAAACTGAGTAATGCAGAAACAAGACATCAGGGTACTCTTGATAAGGTTTACAGTAAACATCTCGTAAGCAAAAAATAATCAAGAAACCCTTATGAAATTCATTGTAACAAGGAAAAAATTGACTTCAAAAGGATAGAATATACTTATATCTATCCTATATGGGTATGTCCTAAGATGGCCCAGGCCTACGAAAGCTGATTTTCAACCCACAGAATTAGTTGGAGGCTATGTACTGCTATAGGCAGGCACATTTTATTATACACATACTACCAAAATAGATTTAGAAACTCTATTTCACGTAATCATTTAATTTCAAAGAAGCAATTGCCTTGTAAGCAAAATCTAACAGTATTTCAATATGCAGAACAATAGTATCTTGCAGATAGATGCAAAGGCATCAGTATTGATCAATTTCAATGTAAGTTAAAACGTAAGGGAGTGCTGTTATATTGCATATCCTCTATTTGTAAATCCGTCTACCACTTCTTGCCAAACACCACCTGCAGCAGAGACAAGCTTGACCATTTGCCTGTCAAATATTACACCTCTTCTCCAGCAAAAGTATCCAAAAAAAGACTGTGAAACTTAAACATATGGGGAAGAGGAAGGGCTAATGAATGAAAATGGCAAGAGTTTACAACACCCTTAGTGATGAGAAATGATATTTTCATTTAAAATGTGAGTAGGCAATGCAGAGTGTAACAACCAATCATTTTTGCAAGAATTACGGGACATGGAAAACACAATCCATGCTAAGTCTAAACAACTAATGAGCCCAGGGTAGTCCTCTCACCATGTCCTTAGTTTGTTCCTTTTTTGATCAGCAAGTCCCACAGTCTGTCTGCACAGAACAGTGAAAGTTAACACAGCATGGTTCTCTGCTGCTTATCCTTACACAGAGGTACACACAGGTTTTCTGTAACATCTGTTACCTTTTGTGTGAACAAAGAACATATTCTAGGATTTCTTTATTCAGGATATTACACTGTACTCTTTTTCCACGTTATCCTCCAAATCTAAATGCTCCCAAAATAATGCAGCATCATGACTCACTCCAAGCTTGCCAGTAATGTCTTGCTCTCCCTTCTATTTTCTATGCTCTACAGAACAACACCACAATCAGAAGTTTTAACTCACTTAATCACACTTCTTATTTTTAATGTACACTACATCATTTTTCTTCCTTAGTAAAGAAGAAAACAAATATTTATATCCTTCTCTACTACATTGATTTTGGGAACATGTCAGATTTACCATGTGCACTCCCACAAAGGTGAACATACACGGTGTACATTAAAGAAAAACCAACTTCAAATTGCTCCTTTTCCCCTGGAAAACTTTACAAACATGCACTTTTGGTGGAACTTTAATTAGTTTTCATCCTAGCAGGTTTTCTCATAGGAAAATCTGATCAGAATATACTCCAGCTTATGTATAATAGATCTTGCAATATCAAAAAGATCAAGTTTTATTTAGTTTATTACTAAGCATACAGAATTGGTGTCACATGAGGGCATGATATTCTAAAGAGTTTCTCATTTCTAAAGATAAAAATAAAAAGTGCACAGCTGCAAATTTGGTAAGAGTATATTTTGAAGCCACATTCTATGCCACATCTGACAGAAATTAAGGCTCTTTTTTTCACAACTGAAGTTTTTTCCACATATTACTGAAAAAAAAAAAAAACAGAAATTTTGGTTCCAAAGCATGACTTACAATTCTCTCATTTCCAGACTTAGACACTGCACAGTACTATCAATGAAACGCAAACCTGTATTTTGAAAACAAATTAAATGCTTCCAAGGTTCAGTTCCTAACATTACATAGCTATTACGAAGTATTCTAATACTGTAACACTATGGAAAACACATTTGTGTGCATATCACACATGCTCACAAACAGGGGAACCCCGTTAATAAGGGAACATACAAAGAAAACTGACTACTGTTTGTAGCACAGTGTAGGAAATCCTGTCCTCACAGAAATCAGCAGCAGATTCCAATTGGTGTTGATATTGGGAATTGTAACCATAGTTTCAGCCATTGTGAAGAATACAGCCAAATGAAATAAGTATTTTTTAGCCTCCTTCAGAGATTAACTATACATTTCTTTTACCACTAATAATTAAAAAAAATTAAAAAGCGGATTAAAATCACCACTGAAGCTTAAGTTCTGCCTCATTTTTACAGCTCAGATGATGATGGTGCATAAAGAGGACTTTACTGTGAGTCCTGATTCACTCCTAGATATCCTGAAGAACAAAGGAATGGTGCATTTTTACTGGGAAGTTGTGTATGTGTTCCCCTTCTTTTTGTGTAAAGATGCAGACAGAACACAGAACAGACAGAACATGGACACAGAACAAAGACAGAGCAGGGCTTTTAAACAGGAGTATAAACCTTCATACAGTTTGCAGAGAAGATTTCAAAAACGAAAAAATAGGCCAATTTATCCCTCAGATACAGACACACAATCACACGAACCAGGATTCATGCACATACCTATTTTAAATTATTCCCAAAGGATGCATTCTCTCTCTCTCTCATCCTCTGTACAACTCCTCTGAAGTCAGTAATACAGATCCTGGCTCTGCACGTCCAAAATATAGCCATGAACACACCTCCTTCATTTACTGTAAGTTCAGGTGTGCAATCTCATAAGCAGTTAATGTCTTTAATGCCAGCACACAATGAAGAAAATATTTCTGCAACTGATCCTAACGCAGGGTGTTATCCCATAATACATAGTTGCTGCTTTTTCTACCCATGAGGCTTTCCTTTTCTTTATCAGATTAGGCTGAATATTGTAGACACATCCTCACTCCACGTCCTTCACCAAGGGAGCTGAAGGCAAAAGTCCCACTGATTTAAGACCTGAGGCTGAATTAGTAATCCCAGTGCTTCAGGAATTCATTCAGAAATGGAGGCTATATGGTCTTTAAGGCAAAAAGAGAAAGGAACAAAACACACTGAATTCATATTATGTGTACTCCAGAAAGTCCTTTTTGTTCTTTATTTTTTCTTGTAAGTTGTCTTTACACTCTATCACCAACAGAGTAAATTAATTATCTCAAAGGATCCAAACCAAAGGATGGTACCACTTATCCATTTTTTCATAAGCCCAAATGCATTAACCAGTGAATTGATGTTGGAAAATCTCAGAGAGCAAATATCTGCCACAATTCCCAAAAGGAAAGGTAATGTGATGCCTTTTCTTGTTGCATCATATTTTCAGGTGAAGGCAATGCCTAAGTGGTTCACTTAGCTTCTTTTTCAAGGGAACATCACAAATTCAAGAATATTCACCAGTTATGGCCAGAAAACAGGGTGGAGACTTGGAGACTTTGCTGAAAACAATTAGCAGTAATAAAACAATTATGCATAATATTTAATACCATATACCACTTGACATGGGGAACTCGCTTAACTCGCCCTCTGTACTGAGGTTGTGCACTTTCTTATCCACCTGCTGTCTGCAGCTTTCTGACTTCTCCAAAGCTGAAGAACTTTAACTCAAACACGTATGGCAAAAAACCAAAGACAGCAGGTCACTAATGGAAACAAAAGAAATGTTAATCCTCAACAAAATGAATAAAGGAGATAAAATTGCAAGAGCTAGCTCACATTACCTAAAAAATTCAGCACCCTTCCTAAACTTTAGACCATCCTGGGTGCATTGCACCTACATCACCAGCACAGCAGGGCTGTGCTAGTGTATTTTCAGCACCCCATGTGCATGTATTTTCAGCAGACAGAAACCCACATTTTTATTCCACTCTCCTGTATGGATGTATACTGGGTTGTATCCCTGTACGAAGAAATGACTCTCTATTTGTTATACACACTGCAGACCCCCCCAGACATCTTCCCATTCTCACGTGAAGCAAACCTTTGAAAGACTATAGCAGCTGCAAAGGCATGAAACCTCAGTGCAGATGGCTCCCATCTTTGCAGACCATCTCATGGCATCCAGCAGGATTCCTGCCCCTTTCTTGAACAGAACTTCCGTAAGGATGGTGCTAAGGATGGAGAAAACTTTTCTGCCTGAGATCCCGTTATGGAGATTGCACCAAAACCTGTGGATTATAAGATTCAAGCACTTTAATATAGCTGAAATTGTAAAAATTACTTTATACCAAGTTCTGCTTTGGAGTCTAAACTCTGGGGTATACAAAGAGCTAGGTACATCCCAGATATTCTATCTGGGACCCTCATCACAAAGCCAGGTGCAGATACTCATGGAGCAGCCATAATCCAGGGCACAAAGAATAATTTTTCTCCCTCCAGTAAACCCATATCTTCCACAGACAAACAAGGAAGGTCATCAGCTACCAGGGTACACCAAGGTATGTCCAGCTCTGTATTTCTGCATGACTGGAGTCTTCTCATGTATTGCTGCACTCAGGATATGGCTTACAAAATATTTCTGTAATGACAGCAGGACATTTATGAAAATGCTGTTCAGCTCACAGCACAGCAGACCACGCAGCAGTGAGCACTGAAGGCAATATGTTGTGTTGAAGATCTGCAAGGAGAATTATGTTTTCAACATACTACTTACACTAAGACACCTTCTTGAGGATCCTAGTCATCCCCTGTGTACACAAAAGATTTTTCTTGCTTGAAGCAGCAAGAACAAGGCTGTAGCATCTCATGCCACATACCAGGCAGCCTGGGAAAGCAGTCTTTGCCCCTGGGGCTATGAGGTGGAAGAGCTGTAGGAAGGCAAACACTTGGAACTGCTCTCTTCATATTTACACATACATGAGAAATATAATCCCCAGATGTATTTCAGTTACACGAAATCAAATCCTGACTTTTTAAACAAGTCTCTGATACACCAACTATTTGCCCATTTGGATGGAGTGTACGGTCATTCATTACAAGAACTGCAAGAGATAATCCACTCCAAAGTTATTCTTGCAGTAGTATGGTTTGTCTTTAGTGTAGTCATGATACAACTGTAGCCATGATTCACTCCGCAAGTAACATACAAAGAAATATGCTATGACACTGAGGAAACATGGAAAATGAAAGATACTCGCTTCACTAGAGGAATCATTCATGTTACCGGAAAAGACTCATAAAGTGTTAGGCTAATAAATCAAGACTTCATTTCCAAGGAGGAAACAGCAACCAGCTTTTTCATCATTTATGGACAGAGCTGCTTGCTGAGGTTTGTTATCTGCACAACAGTCTTAAAAGCACACCACACAGGACCACCATGAACTAGCAAGTCTATAAAAATACTTTTTTTTTTTAAAAAAACAGAGTATTTTAGAAAACACAGTTTCGAATTCTGAGTGCCGTGTACAAACGCAACTTTGCATTTTACCTGCCCTTCTTTTCTATCTGTATTTCACCGAGACGTGATCGGACGTATAAAACGCTACAAACGTGGTATAAAGCCAGCAATTCTCCTCCTTAAATAAATGGTAAAGCTTAACACCACCCTGACATATCGTTTTGTAAAATTATTAATTAACTACGATCCCTCGATCGGATTAGGCAGAATAAGCGCTGCTCTTCCTCTAGAGCCGCGCCTGTTTCGTTTCAAATCAAGTTCCGCTACAGAGGGAGGGAGAACCGCCCAAGCACGCAAGCACGTGCGCATGGGGCGGTGGGCACCGCGTGGAAGAAACGCTTCTTCGGAGGCAGCCAGGGCGTAGCGCGGCTTTGGCAGCCCGGACC
>VXBQ01006989.1:0-11529 GCA_013400175.1 Phainopepla nitens | reverse complement strand
AGCCGAAGGACTTCGGAAAGATTCGGGAAAGGAGTGAGGGGAGGCCACGCCCACCCGAGCTCTGCCGGGGAACAACGAGGATCCGGAGAGAGACGAGTGAATCCGGAAAGAGACGAGCAGTTCCGGAGAGAGGGTTCGGAAAGAACCGAGGGAGAGGGTCCGGAAAGAAACGAGGGGTCTCGGAAGTACCCGAGCGGTTCCGGAAAGAGCCGAGCGGAGGAGCAGGGCGCGGAGGGCGTTTGTGCCCTGCGGGGAGCGGCCTCGGGCGCAAACTCCCTTTATTCGAGGGGAAACCGGTTAAAATGTCCTCCAGGGAGCGGCAGAGGGGTCACTGCCCCCTTCTCCGCAGTCAGGGTCAGTTTGGGTCTCAGAGAGTCGAGGTTCTGCGGCTCAGCGATGGGGACATATAGATATGTATTTATATATGTGTATAATACACACGCGCCCACACACACACATATATATATATATAAAATTTATATGCAGATGTAGAGGTAAGAGTGGCTGCTTGAAGCACCCTGCAGGGTCACCCAGAAGCCTGGCAAGGACACGGCATCAAAAGGCTGTGAGCGCCTGGCAAGGGAAAGCGATTTCTGAAAAGCTGATGCATAAATTCAAAGGAAAAGGAGCTTTTAGCATTAAATCAATGTTTAAAATAGACACATTCTACTCTAAAAAAATTAAATCATTAGAGATTAGAGGGCTGGAAGGCAGCAACAATGTTATTGGCTCAAAGTGGTGAGTGGGCTTGATGGCTGTGTGAATTAATAACACTTTATTTGAGTGAAGTACTTAATTGGAAGCACAGGCACTTATGGTGACATTGCATCCCTCAGACTGCCTGGAACTCCTGTCTCCAAGCAGGAGGCTGACTCACACCAACTTTGATGCATTTCATCCTGAAGGCACAGTACTTCCACATCTGCAATGCTCTCCCTGGTCCCATTTGATATAAATATACATGTAAAACCACCAGGGATATATGCACATGACCTTATTTGCACTGCATCTTCACACCACCACCTGGCTAACATCCAAACCTGCTAAAATGACAAAAACAAGTCAAACATTCAGCTAGAGCAGCAGATACAACCTCAAGCTATGTCTAAAAATAAATATTGATTCTTATGAGGCACACACATTATTAATTTATAATATCTTATTAGTATTTTTAAAATAATAGGGATGTGGATGCTCTTTACTGAGGCAGAAAAGGATATCTTGTTTTTTATGAAAATATATATTTTTATTTACCCCACAAATATTAGAAATCCCAGGCAGCTGTTAGCAAAAAAAAAGAAGTATTGTATTTCACAAGTACATCATCAAATTCTTCCTTGGGTTTGGCATAGGCAGACAATTGTTTCTAACAGACAGGACCAATTATGGTCTTGGCAAAGTGAATTTCCACCAAAATTATGGATATGCAATATATAATTAAAACATCCCCACTCAGTATTAAAAAACCTTGTACATTTTCAAGTATACTAATTAAAATTGCATTGCTTCAGAGTTATCTGGCAAAAAGGACACCAGGAGGATATTTGCAATTTCCCAAAACAATCACAAGGTAACAGCAGTCTAAAGTATTCCAGAGCCAGTTCACAAAATACATAAACCAAATACAAATTTAACTTCGGTACTTGACCATTTTAAAGATAACATTAAGGGTTTTACAGGCCAGAATTCCAAGGCACATCTTACAACCTTTTCTCAGAAATCTCAAGAACTATATATAGAAAATCAAATTCATATTCTCATATGGCCTCAACTCCATATTCTACAGCTTCAAACAGTGGTGCCTCTAGGAAAAAATAAACCCCAGTCTGGTAAAAATAACATTTTCAACTTGCAACAGTTTATTGCCAGAACAATTAATACCTTGTAGAACTCAGAAGTAAATATTTTCATCTTAGAGGCCACCAAAACAGTTCAAGGACAGCTCACTGTAAATCCAACAGATTTCCCATCTCCTGTATTCATCAAGGAGCTGTGGATTTTCTTGACTGTCCCTCTCCAACAGAAAAAAACCCACAGAATTTTGATTGTTACAAGTGCTCTTCTTTCCCCCACAAACCTTTTGGAGCAGTGAGCCTACCTCCCTACAGCCCAGAGTCCTGCCCTTTGGACTGAAGTTACATCCAAGGGAGACAAGTGTCAGCACTGCTCAACCTTCAGCAGCCTCACCACGGATTTTAGATGATGTTGAGACAAACAATTCCATCTGCATAATTACAGTTGAATTATAAAAAAATGTAAGAAGTACAAAAATAAAGTTGTAGCAGTAAATTTGAGGTTGATTACGCTGTTAAGAGTTCATAAAGCTGTGAGGTATTTTCACTTCCATGAGCTGAACAGCACTGTGCAATTTTTCAGTCCAAGAGTCCTTAACCTCCAGAGCCATCAGGACAATGGGTTTAAAGCATCTTCCACATGAGTAAACAGATGAAGGAAAGGTCTTGATGTTTCAGTAATTTATTATACAAAAACTTATAAAGATCTAATGCAAAGATTAGCTTCTAAGGCTAACAAATAAATCTTCTTTAATTAAATGTTAAGGGGAAAGGAAATACAGACTGATTTATGTTCTCCAAAAGGAAGGTGTCAGAATGCCCTTTGGTAATGGAATTTCCTCTGCCTGTAGACATTTCTAATGGAGAGAAAGACAAATAATAAAGATAAATAAATGTGTATCTTAATTTGGCATTTCTTCTCAGGAATTCTGATGGCTCTTACTATACATTCAAAGCATTGCTAATAAAATGTACGAGAATTAATTATGAAAGTACAACTTCAAAGCTGTCATTTTAATATCATAATCTAAGGCAACATTCACAGAACAATTTAAACAATCAAGTATTTTACAGTTTTCTCTCATTGATCTTCCTTTACAATCAAAATACATTTCCATTGATAAAAATTAGATGTGAGGTAAGAAAGTAGCGAGATGTCTGACACCATAACTATCATTAAGGTAATTCAGTAATTGAAAAGTTACAAAAGATGGGTTAGATCATAGAGAGAGGTCTGAATTGTAAGGTGTGCAGCAAGCAGTGCTAGCCTCATTATCCAAATGATGCATATATTCAGTGATGGGAAAAAAAACAAAAACCAAAACCAAACACCTCAAAATTAAATTAACCAAAAAAACCCCCAAAACTGCTTTACCTGCACGAAATTCTTCAAACGTGACAAACAGCCCATCTGGCCTGAGCTGGTCACAGCTTCAATTCTGCAGAAACAACAGCACATTTCAAAATCTATTTAGAAAGTTGGGTTTGATTCACAAGTAGGTGTGGAGGTGGATGGCAGAGACTGGAAAACATGGATGAGTCATTTCAGAGCGAACATCGACACTGCTAACCCCAGATACCATACCTTGGGATATAGGATTTCTGGATGAAGAACATTGTTTTCCAGAACTGGACCCCATACTGCTTCATCAGAGCATTGCCACACACCTGTGATACAGAAAGGCACAAAGGGCAGGTTACAGACTTGCTTGACAGCTGCAAGGACCCTGTTCCACATCAATGACTTAAGGCTCCATTCAGAAATTTAAAGAAATATAGCCACACTAAAACAAGCAAATCCTCTAAAAGCTGTCACTGCCACCACAATCACCTTTTTTCCTGTTGACTGTGGTGGCCACTGATACAAATCTTGTTGTCCTTTGTTTCACCCCAGTCTCCCTCCAAAAATAGTTCTCTTCCCTATCACCATTTGCAGGGCACACTGTGGTCATTCCCCCACTGTGATTTCTGCTGTGTGCAATGATTCATCAGCTTTTTCCACACAGTTTACAGGACAAATGCTCCTCTGACTTCACCACCCCTAACAGAATCCCCCATGGGGTGTTTCACTTCCCACTTTCTCATCTGTACTTTTACAATTCTTTAGAAGCATCTGAAGAGCAGAGAAGCTGCTTGTGTTCAAGTGTTTGTGTCCCCTGACTTCAGACTTTAACTTTGGCTCTTATTTAGCACAGGCCTGTATCTTAGGACACAGGATTAATATCTAATGGGCTCTGATTTTTTCAGCCTGAAGAATCTATCTTGTTTCATGAACTAATTTGGCTGGAAAAGCCACAGGACCTCCTTGCACTGTACAGAACTGCCAAGTGCTTAGAACAGACCTTATGTAACATCACACAACTATTTTTAAAACACCAGAAACCTTAAGCAGAATCAAATACACAACAGAATTTGTGTTTATAAAACATTCCGCTTCGAAATCACTCAGCTCCAAAGCTGTATTTGCAAGAACGTGGAAATATTCACAAAGGAATAAGAACAAGTTAAAAAAACCTGCTGTGAATTTACCTCAGCAATCCCTTCAGAACCCAAAAGGGATCTAAACTGGTGACATTTAACTGCTAACAGTTACCCACATCACTTACTTCCAGGAAATCCAAAAGCAGCATAGCTGTCACGTCTGCCAGAGGCTCCAGATTCAACATCTGCGCAAGCCAGCGCCATCCATAGCTCAGACCGTGAGGATGTGCCTACACAGCAACAGAGAAGCTACTCAGCACTTGCTTTAGGACTTGTAAAACACAACTATCAAAACAGACAGTTTTCTGAGTGACTTTCTTCTTTATAAAACTTGACATAAAACTTGATCATTGTGAAAACATAATGGAAGTAAAAGTCCACACCATGAGTTACTTGGCATTGCTTTGTTCATCAAGACCATTTTCCTTCAAATATATCCTGAGCTAGTTTAAATTCAGCACATCTCAACTACAAAACAGGCTTACAATGCATTTAATAGACTCCTGGGATAGTAACAAGGTTCTAAGTACAATGCCACACACATACCCCTTGTTTGTTTCCGTAAGGCCACCGGAGCTGAATGATGGCAGCATAGAGACGAATCATTCCTGACATCCTTTTAAGAAAATGATCCTGTTCTTCCACTTTAGAATCATGAACTTCATATCCAAGTATCCTTAGTATGAGAAAACATTCTAGCTTTAGTACAGCAAAACACATTCACTTGAGACCCTGCAGCTCTCAGCTTACTTGAAGTCAACTCTACAGAGAATAGAGATTCTTCAAAAACATACAAGAATTATTGCAAAGGCTGATCATCACCCTCTGGATTACACATTCCACCATTTGGTGAGGTGCTGGAACAGGTCACAGAAAAGCTTTGGCTGCCCCATCCAAGACAATGCTCAAGGACAAGGCTGGATGGGGCTCTGAGCAACCTGCTCTAGAGGAAGGTGTCCCTGCCATGGCAAGGGGTTGGAACAAGATGGGTTTTACACACTTGTGAGTGAACCTCCAGAGTCAATGCCTATGTCCTCAGGGGTGGGGGAAAGTGGAGTTCACTCAGAACAGTCTTCACCCTTGCAGGGTTCATGAAGAAAAAGCCCAGTAATAAATTTACCTCTGATACTCTTCCATAGAAGTCCCCTCTTTCCGAGCAGGGTAAAATGGCACAGAATATGGGCACTTTTTGTGCAGATGAGCTAAAAAGATGTCTCCGACTCGAGGGTGTAATTCCCAGATTCCTGAGAGCACCACAGCAATTGGGAAAGCTGAATCATGGTGAAAAGATACTTCTCCTTCCCCGTGTTTCTGGAGGGTGGAAAAGTAAAGTCAGTAACTACGCCTTCAAGTCATTTCTCAGGCAAAAAAAAAAAAAAATCCTCATTTTTGTAGTTAGCCTTTATTAAAGGATCCAATGTTTCCATGGCTATGAAGCCAAGGATAGAAAAGCTGATGAAGCCACATATCCTCAGCTCCCACAGAGGATGACAATAAACTCTGGCTCAGGATAGAAGAATGGAATTAGCAAACACAGGCTCAAAGTGCAGGCTGCACAGGTATTTTCAACACAAACAATCACTTTCAAATGTTTACAAATCAGTCACGGTTTTACTCCATGGGCTGATTTTTCCATGCATTTGATCCTGCAGGGACAAAAAGTTACAAACAGCCCAAATTTTGAAAATAAAGACAAGAGAAAAATACTGTCAACTTCAAAAACAACTTAGTTTGATAGTTAATTTATGGTGTATCACAAAACTGTATATAGGCTCAGACCTTATATCTTGGCAGAATTTGGGAGACAAAAAACCCCAACACTAAGGCTCAAGAGGCAAATTTCAGTTCCTGTTTTGTTGCTAGCACCTCTCAAGAAATGAAAGAAATGAAAGAAGAAATGAAACTATTTTCCACAACACTGTACCTACCTAGTTCAAAATATTTAAAACATTTTGAAAGAAAATTAAAAGAGTTTTTCCTCCTAGAAAAAATAAAAGAAGGTTTGAAAGGGAAAGAGAAACTAAGCTTTTTCACTGCATTCATACAGGCAAACTGAACACCAAATTTTGTTCTTCATAGCTTGAGAGACTGTTCAGTGTCCAAAAGCATCTCCTAGAGCACCTGTGCCACCCCAAAAAAGAGATTTCCTCACCACAAACTTCTCTGCAAGTTTGTAACAAACAAACTCCAGCCCCTGTGGATGCTGAGTCACAGACACCGTTTGCCCTTCAGTCTGAACAGGCTTCCCAGACAGCAGGTTATTGATCTTGTCAAACACCTCTCTCAGCTTAGAGCCTGCAAATACATAAGGAATGTGTGGAGACAGAAGATACAGGAACAGCAGACAAGTCTTACCCAGACCACATCAAGCTCACCAACACCAGACCCCCATCCCAAAGGGCACATTTGCTCCATCTGATTAACCAAACTTAATCCTGATGAACAAAGATGCCTCTGAGGGAAGCAAGAGGCCTTCAAAACACAAGCAAACCCTACTGCACAGACAGGCTGTGTGCAGGTCAGCTTTCTGCTGTAGGGATAATTACAGGAACTTGATATACTTGTGCCCTGATAAAATCTTTAAAGCAAAAGGAATTTCAGTGGAATTGAGCTCTTGGTGTTCTCCTGACCTGATATGCTAGAGATCTGGCTCACAGGGATTGTAGCTGCTTTCTGCAAGTTTGTTTTTATCTTCTTCACCTGGAGAACAAAGAAACAAACAACTTTAAAATCTTTTCCAAACAAGTATATATCTGTACTAGTTTGGATGAGAAGAGTGGTAACATAGGGTACTACAACAGAATTTTTAATTTTTTTTAAATGAAAGCTATCCTATGTACCATAGAAATGAAGATAATCTCTCTTCAATCACAGTACTAATAATTTGTTCATACCTCAGTGTTGCCTTTGCAATTTCCAATTTCACTGAAAGCAGCAACACATTGTTCAGCAGTATCCTGCAGCTGCTGGTACCACTGCATGATACTTCCTTCTGTTTTAACTTGAAGTCCTGTTATTAAAAAAACCAAAAAATATTAAGAAACCAAAACATATTAATAACTAAGAAAGACCTAAACCTCTAATGGGAAAACTCATTAAAAAAAATGCAAGGCAAAGGAACAAAAAAAGATTTTAAAAAAAGCCTAACCAACCTTCCTTCTGCTGCTTTCCCCCTGACTGCTGTGCAGGGGCAGGAGTCTGACTCTTCATCTGCTCTTTTTTCTCTATTTCTTTCTGCTTTTGTTTCTTTTCCTCTTCATCTTTCCTCTTTTTTTCTTCCAGAGCTGCAGTGATTTCCTGCTGCATGCTGGATATCAACCCTCGCATCTCCTGCAGGGCTCGTTCAGTGCTGGCCACATCTGCTTGAGTTGGGAACCCTTTCTGCCAAGAAACAGGAGAGGTAACAGCATTAACCTGTGGTTCCAGAGTCAGAGGGCCAACAGCAAGAGCAAGGAGCCTTTGAAGCTTTTGTCTTCAGATAATCTGGGAGCTAACTACATATTTTATCCCCATCTCCTTTATTTGTACATAACACTGGTCATAATATTTGTAAATAATGTAAATGACTAAATCTCATAAGATCTTGGACAAGAAAAATTAACAGTACACTTGGACAAGTGCAAGTGAACTCCAGTGCAAAACCTTGACAGCTCCCTCTGCTAAAAGCCAGACAAGCTAGAACACAGGATTAGCCTTATTAGTGTTTTATCTTTCAAGATTTGTATCTCACCCTAGAAAAAAAATGTCAAGGAAAGCCAGCTACTGCAAAAAAGCTTATGAGTAGAGGAGAATCCTAAGATGTTCAGTATTTATCAATTCACGAACCCGTCCACTGTCACAGAGGGAACTTTACAGCAGCAAGAGCTTACAGCAATTTAATTTGAATCTTTCTCCTGCAGAAGTTCTCATGCATTTTGATAAGCCATTTTCAAGAGAACATCTGAAGTGCCAGAGGAAAAGAATTCCCCTTTGAAATTGGGTGCTTTATAGGATGAATATCTAAAAACACTGCAGTGACATCTTATTTAAGGGGCTCATGACAGGCTGCCTTTGAAGACAACAACAGGGAGCCTTAGGAAGGAATGACAGCCAAAGTTACCAACTCCAGAGCCTGTACCTCGCTCGTGGTGCGGATGAGCCCTGACACCAGTCCACAGATCTGGTTGCCACGATTGCTGTACGCAGACAGATCGATCCTGGGCAAGTCTTTGTGCCTGTAGTTGGGATCAATCTGCTGGTTCAGCTGCAGCAGCTCCTCCTGGATGGAGTAAAGGCGCCGCAGTCGCTCCTGGCCCTCCTCCTTGCGCAAACGCTCCAGCTCTTCCTGGCGCTGCCTCTGCTGCTCTGCCTCACGCAATTTTAGGTTCAATATCTGGGGAGACAAAGACACATGAGTCATAAAATACTTCAGTATCTCCAGCTGTACAGTTCCTTCCTGGTCTGATGACTCCAGCTTTACAGGACGTTCCTGCTCCTATGACACAAGTGCAACTACATTTCCACACTGCAGCAGGTGCCCAGGATAGCAACAGAAAATCCATCCTCACTTCATAGTGTCACAGAAATACAAATAAATCAATTGGTCTTTCCAGTTCCCACCCAGCAGTCATGGTCTTTTATGAAAAACAATTCTTAAGAGTCTCAGACCTTGGCTCTATGTCGGTGTTCTTCCTTCAACTTCTCTTGTTGCCCCTGAGCCTCCTTTGAGCTACAATACACATAAAGTCAGAAAAACTGTATTCAAGACATTCAGGAGACAAAACACAAACCAACACACAGGAATTTATTCTTAAAACAAGCTAAAGGTACTTTAGCTATCACAAATACTGTCTTTTTTTAACCACTGAAACCTCAACAAAAGCCAGACAGGTACTCTGACAGCCAAACTCTAGCAGGATAGTTAATGTAAGACAAGCAGCAGGTGAGATCGGCAACCACAGGTGACTAGCACAGAACTGTCAAGAACAGGAATTAATCCTCACTTTGATTAAATGCTATAAAACTCTAATGATACCAGAGGTAATCTCACCTCTTCTCCATTACTTCTTGCAACTCCTGGAATTCCTGATGCCGCTTGAGCTCCCTCAGTTCATCAAAGCGCTTCAGCTGCTCGCTGGCCTGGGCATAGGCTGCCCTCACCATCTGCTCCTGCTCCTCCTGCCGCTGCCTCAGCCTCTCCTGCATTACACAGGGGCACCACAGGTAGTCATTGAATAACGGGGACAGAAGAAAACACAAACTAAACTGCCCAACATTTATAACTTGCTGTCCTTGCAGTGTTACCTCTGACTGTGGAGCTCTGCTGGGATTCACAGACACCCCCTGAACCATTTTTTCTTACCTTTGCTTTCAGCCTGTGCATCTCTTCATACAGCCGAATGCAGCCTTCGACTTTTGCAACTTTAGATGACAGAAGTGCTGGAACAACTTCTTGATTTATTTCCAGAAGACTAAGATGATCATTTTCCTGCATGGTCAGCATAAAAGCAAAATCGGTGACTAAGCACAGGATCAGCAACTCACGGAGGAAAATAGATAAAGCAAGTCTGCTAAACTATTATTTGTGAAGAAAAAGACAAAGGAATCAACAAATACACATTTCTAGAGCAGTTATGTCCCCCAGTGGTGCAACCCCACTATTTTGAGTATCCTCCAGCACAGTTATGAGATTAGGACAATTACTTCTCCAATCACTAAAACTGGGAGCAGACATACCAAGAGCCTCAAGGACATTGACAAAGGCAAATTGAACCTGGAAAGCCCAGACAACCCCTCATGTCCTCTGAACAGTCAGAGGAGACACCACACTGGAAGAAGTCAAGACAGGTTTATACTTGGAATCATTCTTCAGGAGGAGACTTGAGACTCTCTTACAAAGTTTATCACATCTTGCTCCTTCATTAATATCTTTTCCTCACAATACATTTTTTAAGTCTCACTAGAGGCAGGATGATACAGAGCTCTGCTGCTCAGTATCACTGTCATGTGGTGAAGTCATCATTGAACAAAACAACAGACATTTCTCCTTCCAGAGGGAAATCACAAAATGGCTTCATCAACTTAATTACTTCCAAAACTCAAGTGCTCACTGCCCAGCTTCCTACCCTTCTGCCTCGTAAAATAGAGTCAGAATACATGTAAGTCACTCAAGGACTCCAGAGAACCAGTGTGGTTACTCATGGACTTCTACAACAGCCCTGACCCTCCTCTGTGACCTCATCTCTCCAAATGGATGAATCCTGTGCTGCCAATCCATAACACAACAGAGCTCCAACTATTTTCCTCGGTTATGGTGAAAAATGGAGTTTGCTTTGGGTCTACTCTGAAACACTTTTCTATGAAAATCTTGTCAATACTAATTTTATCATCACCTGTTCATGCTACAAAAGAATTAGAACTACAGCTATTTTCGCCATAAATTAACAGAGCCCAAACCAGCCTTAATGTGACAATTTATGGCAGCAAGTTAGGACTTTTTTTTTCCACAGCTGCTCCATAAACATATGGATTACAATCAGAGAGCTACCTTGGTCTCACCGGACTCTGTAGATGAAGGTGGTGAAGAGCTCCGGTGGCTGCCAGGCGGGATCTTCTCTGCAGATGCCCGTTTTGGGAGCGGAGTGGATTGTCTGGGCGTTGAAGTCCCGGAGGGTGTGATTTCTGGGGCTAATTGCTCACTGAGGCTGTCCAGCACCCAGCCGCAGTAAGGGGAGAGCTCAACGGGCGCCACACATCCTTCCAAGGCAGCCTTGAGAGGAAACATGCTCCGTGAATGCGGCACAGCCTTAACATTCAAAAAAACTTTAACACACCATGAGCACATCTGCACAGTCAGTAGCTGCTTTTTCCCATTTAGCTGCTCAGTATCCCATTTAGCCCTTTCTTCTGCTGTCTTTCCAACGCTTTTTCCGGACTCTCCTGCTTTTGCAAGGCATTTGAACCCCCCTCGGGCCAGCCCCGCTCCCTGACCCCGCGCTCCCAAGCCTGGGCCCGCTCTGGGGATGTTTCAAGCCCTGAGTGTCACAGAGATGAGCAGTCGGTGTTTCCCAGCGGGCAGAGCCGAACCCGGGCAGAGCCGAACCCGGGCCGAGCTCTCACCTCATCCTCCTGCCAGCGGCTGCAGTAACTCAGCCGGCCCTTGCTGGAGAGGCGCAGGGCCTCCAGAGTGTCGAAGCGGAGCTGCCACGACTCCATGGCGACCCTGGCCCGGCCCAGAGGGTCCCTCGCGGCCCCCGGGGTCCCTCAGCCCGGGCCG
>VXBQ01006960.1:8891-21010 GCA_013400175.1 Phainopepla nitens | reverse complement strand
TAAATTTTGTGGAAATGTGCCTTTTAAAATCATATGCTAACATTTCAGTAAAATTTTATTAAACACAGCCAGGCTGAACAAAATTTCAGCTTTTTTATTTATCAGCGGTAACCCTGAACCTGTATTTTTCAGGACCTGAAAGCATCATGCTTTCTTATCTTTTTAATCACTCTCTGATTGCATAAACATGTTGACAAAAAATTGTTTAGAAGCAATCTCTGCTTCAAGTTTTGCAAATTGATAACTGAACAGAATAGTTAATCATCACTAATTCTCTCATCTTTTACAGTAATCCCTGAAACTGTAAACTGTCAAAGAATATTTCTGAACAAAATCGTAGACTAATTTCCATATGAGAGGAGTAGGTACCATAGGCGTAAACAACACTGTTAGAGAGAATTACTGAATTCTTTATAGAGAAGTGTGTTCCTAATTTGATTGGAAATATTCTCAACAGGATAAGAGTTTTCTTTCTAGATGATTTCTCTAACTTGAAGATATTTTTTCCTCTCAGATACATTTATCTGTGAGAGATTCTGTATATGTGCTCTCTACTTCTTTTTTCCTTCTTTTGTTTCCTCGTAGGAAGAAGAAATAATCTTATGAAAAGAACATAAGGAAATGGCTTCAGACAAACCTGAAACAGTATTTACTTATGTGTGTATTTTCTACTTGCTAGAATAGAAGAATTAAATGAAAATACTTGATGTTCTTTTTATTAAACTGTCTGGTGACTCCCTTGCTCCCCTAACCCGCATTTTCCAGACCACCAACCAGAGATAGATTATATGTTTACTCTACTGTGATGTACTGAGGCTCAATAACTTCATGGTTTTGGATGTTCAAAGAAGCGAGTTCAAGACCCTTGTATTAAAAAAAAAAAAAAAAGAAAAAGAAAAGAAAGAAAAAAAGAAAAAAAGAAAGTGCCATAGTGCAAAATATGGTAATTGAATTTCAGACAACTTTTTTTTATCTTTCTGAGATCAGGCATGTTATTTTGTCCAGGAATAATGCATGTTCCTTTTTGTATATGGTTCTTAAAAATTTGCTGTTTTTTTAATGAAAATCATCTAGTTATCAACTTTGCTTCCATTTCAGTTTGTCAGCTCAAATCTTGTGAGTATGACCAAGCAGTCAAAAGATCTTTAGCTCACAAATTGGGCAAGATCTCTTCAGCACATAACTATTTGAATGTTAGTCTGGAAATCTGCAAAGCTTAATACACTGACGAAAACTTTGAGAAGGAACCAAAATATTTCCTATCTTCATATAGCTATTTCATTATTTCTTACCCTCCACCCCCCAAAACTTGCAAGAGAAAGAATTACAAGCCACAAGATTTTCAAAAACATAAATGGAAGCAGGTTATTTATCTATCCCTAGATGCAGAAGTGTTGAAGTTAAATGTAATGTGCCCTCCATATGTAGGTAATAACTAAGATACAGTGTGTTGCATTCAAGTTTGTGTTTGTTTGTCTTCATAAATACTTCTGCTCATGTTTGCTAAATATCTAATTATGAGAAAATTGTTTGTTGGCACACTTTAAAGATCTCAAAATTTATGGCTTTGCAAAATTAAAGTATTTTTAATACTGTCAATTTGAAAGGCCAAATAAAAATATTTGTTTCTACCCACTCAAGAGCCTGTGCAGAGTTTCTGGCTTTACAAAATGTAAAGCTCATTGCATTGATTTTTCATTAATATTGATTCAATAAGAATAGCTGAAATAGCTCATCAATGAAGTCAAAGCAAGAGAATCCATGGCCCTAGGATAAATATAAAGCTTTCCTCTTCACATCCACTTCAATCCCTAAAGACATTATTTAAAGATCTTTTTTAAAGACTTTTGAAATCAATTGATCAATCTTAACTTATTACAGAGCCAGGATCTTGCAAAACTTACAATTTTGGTATTATCACTGCAGAAAAAAAGTATTTAAAGCTTGTAGGTGCAAGAAAGATTAAGCACTGTACTGTAAAAATAAAGTATAATGTGGGAAAAAAAAACCAGCAGAGACAGTGAACAGTATTAATGTAGTTATTGCAAAGATTACTGTTTACTCCTGCAAAAAGCTCTTTATTGAACAGATAGGCTATACAGGTTATACAGATTATGTTACATGAGCAGGCTCTCATTTCAGCATCCATGCATCTTCTATGATGACAGGGCAGGACTTAAACCAGCTAAGGTAAGTATTAATCCCGTTTGACCTTGTGATACTCCTAAATGATATTTTGTGTTGCTTGCTGTTCAAATGCATATGCTGAGACTGCATTTTTACAGCCTCTGCATGATGAAAGTTAGCCTTTCAGGATTCTTTCTCGGCACTGAGTAATTGCAGATGGTGGCCTGGAACATCAGTGTTTGTTTAGAAACTCTCTTTTCAAGCAGTCTTTTCAAAGCAGACAGAAGGAGATTTAAAAAATAACAGACAAACAAAATAAAATCTTCAGAAGACTAAAAATGGTACACATGCATGTAAAACCAAACCCTGAATTCACAATAATATGACCAGAAACAGGTTTGCAGGTATATGTGTTTCTTGGTTTTGCAGTGATACGTTGACTAATGGAGAAATCATTGATCTTGCTTATGGACATGCTGTCTTTTGTTTGTTGCTGGTTTAAGCCTTGTTGCATGGGATAGACAGCTATCCATTTTTGTCTGTGTCCAGATAAGTGAAGAAAAACAAGTTAGAAAATCAAGGCAGAGGTTATCACCTGGAAACAGGATGGAAATTCTGTACTTGATTGCTATAAAACCCTATGTAGTAAACATGATTATAAATTTTTATTATTAATAGCACACTTTACAAGAATAAAAAAATCACAAGATGCCCTTTAATAATTTTCAGAATTTAATCAACTTTCAGGATAATTTTCAATTTAACTTTGTGCATCTGCAACCATTATTCTTGCTGTTCTTTTTACATATGAATCATAAGCTGTAAAATCATAAACAGTTCATATTGTTGCAAAACCCTGTGCTTACTTGTGCATATCTTTCAGTACATAGCAAAGCCTTAGACTTTGACACTGTTCCCTCATCACACAGCACCACCCATTAACTAACATTACTCACCTTAGTGAAAATGAATCAACATTAAAAAAACCCAAACAACAGAGGTGCAGAGTAGGTTATTACAGATCATGCCTCATTTCTGTGTTGAGTTAGCACTGAAGGCTGTCAGTGCCTGAATATGTTGCACAAGTAAGAGTTTTGTAGTCTAAAGAGAGCTCTAAGGAGTTTGCATGCAGAGGTAGCTGAATGGCACAAGACAGTCTGTCCGTTCAGGAGACTTCAGAGCTCCTTCACGGGGGCAGGCTCAGCACGCGTCACACGCTGGAGAGCTCTGTGCAGAGAGGATGCTGTCCTGGTCAGGGGAGCAGACCTGACAGGGCACTGCTGGGTGCCGTGGGTGACACATGGCCCGTGCAGATGGTGGTCCCCAGGACATCTGTCAGCATGGCACAAAGGTTACCCCCAAGGGGATGTTTGGTGCAGCTTCTCACCCAACGCTGTTTTTGTGCAACAACAGTTCCACTGGCACTGCAGCCATGGAACAAGGCCCTTTGTGCTGGGGAGAAAATCTAATCTGGTTAAAAGAACAAACAGAAATATGACTGATATATATTAATGCAGTTAATTAGCAAGCAAATTCTAGAGAAGTCTGTGTGCAGCTATGCACTTTAGAAGGTTTTAACTGGAAGAAAGAAATCTCAGAGGTTTCAGTGATAAGACACTAAAGAGTTATTTATGGTAGGTGGGGTGAAGACCCTTGCAGTGTTTTTAGCTATACTGTTTGGACTTCAACACTGCTTTTAATTAAAAAGCCTATTCTTAGATTCATGTAACAGGGAGAAAATACACCCTTTCCTTTAGAAACTACATTTCTGAACAGTTTGCAGAGTAGAGTTTGAAGAGTGAGGCCTATAGGTTTTTGAAATTGCAGATGTCACATTCATGCTTGGGTACCTGTTACTTGTAGTCCTGCACTTGTGTGAATTCCAACACAAAATAGAAAGAGAAGGGCTATCAAAGACATTTATGAGCACAACAAACAACAACTTTCAAGACAGAGTCATGAGAGAAAGGACGTTTTCTTAACCCTCTTTATTCCTAAATCAGAGAGGTCCACTAATATAGCACATTTGTTGTAGATTTTGTATGCAACCTTTTCCACTGCATGGTATACCAAGTTTGGCTGACTATTGAATTCCAGGAGATTAGACTCAGCCAAACAAGAACAGAGCAGAATTAGCTGCTCTGTGTGATCTATGCCAACAAAACAGACATCAGCTTGAAAAATGCCAGTCTGATAATTGTCATGGAAAGCCAGATGCAGAAAAGCAGCAAGGTTAAAATGTTTTAGGACTATTTAACAAGAGGTTACACTGTCATTGAAGGTACTATGTATAAAGTGGAGAATGGATTTATGAAAACTTTGCAACCGTTTGAATCGTATTATCTGCTTTGTGCCAGTTCTAAGTGAATATTATTCCCCTTACCATCAGCTGTGCCACAGCCTTCTAGAGCATTGTACTGTCAGAGGAGAAAATATGAAAATTTTATTTTCTCAGACTGTAATATCAAAAACTTAGATGAGAGAAAGTAGTCTTTTGGCACTTGTGATCCCACTTCCTTCATTATGATTTTTTTTTTTTACAAGTTTCATCTCAGATGAGTTTTTGCACAGACTTCTCTGCTTAATGAAAATTATTCATTAAAATGATACTCTTTTAAATTGAAGTTACAGGAGACTTGAACAGTTAAGAAATTAATTTCACACATTTTTGGCAATCATTTGCTTTTACTGTCCTTCATTTTGGACCTTGGCCATCGGCACCATAAAGACATGCATCTTACCTTTGACTTTGGAAAGATGTTCTCAAAACTAGTTTTTTCAACCTTCCATTTCAAAGGGAAGAAAACGGGAGATAGTGAAATCCAGCTAACAGATAACTGAAAACAGTTCTGAAATGTAGGACCATCTAATAAATGCTGAAGGAAAATGCCAAAATCAAGAATTGAAGGACTAGTGATAAATTCTAAAAGGGTAGAAGTAAGATCTTGAAAAGAATTCATAAGCAGACTTCTTAATTAGTAGAGATTATTAATATCTTATAAAATCCACTGTGTATTCTTAGATCATTTAGCATTTCAGCATAAACAAAAGAAAACAAACAGTAATTGTCTTATACTTCTGAAATCCTTTTGTCAACAGGCATATGGTAGAAACAGAGTGGAAAATCACATTATCTAAAGGCTGACGATGAAATCAAGAGATCCACTATCACTTAAAACAGTAAAAAGTTCTTCATTTTGAGTGACAGTTGATGTTTTCTGTTGTGTAAATATTGCTGCATCTTCTCTGAGCCAAGAAATAGGAGTAATGATTAATTTTGTGTAACTATTAAACTTAAATTCAGAGGGGGAAAAAAGGGAAGAGGGGAAAAACCCTGGGGCAAATCAGATCACAGTGTGTCTCTCTGAGGTCTGAGGTCAATAGTCGAAATGGGAGATTTTTATTACTAAGTAACCTAGGGTTTGATTGATTTGATTCTCCTTTGACATGTAATAGAATATCAGAACTTTATCAGAAGGAATTTGCCACTTAATTTTATTGCCAGAATATTCCCATTTAACAGAACCTTGAGGTTAAATTCTGAGTTTGTCTACATGACCTAGTTAACTGCAGAGTGGATGTTCTTTGTTCAGTCAGAGTGTACCACTAAGGCTAAAACTGCTGTTTCACAGTGTTCAGTAAAACATCCTGCTCCTGCAAGGTGTTGAGTGAGACTGTCACACACGGAACGAAATATTAATTTCTCCTTATCTTTGGTGCAGTAAAGGATGTTTAGAGTTTTACAGAAATTAATCCAACAGGATTAGACCTAGAGTGGTTAAATCTTACCCAGGTTAAAGTAAAAGAAAATTAGTGTGTTTTTATAAAACATGTTTGTGCCCAGAATCCATGCAAATTTTCATAAAGAGTGATTTACAAGTCACTTTCAAGAAAAGCTGTACCAAGACACTTAATACAATCTTGCCAAAATCATGCAGATCTGACACAGCACAGTTTCTTTTGCATGGCTTGTACCTGCAAGATCATGCTCCACTGCACAGGCTTTAAGACTTAAGGGATTCTTATATCTGTAGTGTAAATTTACATATGTGATAGAGAATAAAGCAAGCTTAATAAAATAAATGGTAAATTATTGCTAGTAATTGAAAAGTTTATGTGAAAAATCAAAGAATATTCAGTTGAGTTAAGTTTTACCTGCAAATTTATCCTTGCCAACAAAAACACTGTAGAGCAAGGAAGAGTAGTATGGTATTTAGTGTAACTGGCAAAGCAGCAAAGGATATCATTATAGCACAATAAATAGCCCAATAGTATAAAGCTTGATATGACTGTTTATATTGTCAGGCTAAATATGGACTCCTAAAGCTTTTTTGCAATGAAGTCCTTATATATCATCTATCTATCTATCTATCTATCTATCTATCTATCTATCTATCTATCTATCTATCTATCTATCTATCTATCTATCTATCTATCTGTCTGTCTGTAAAAGAGCACTTTTTTTGTCTGAAAACCTTGAAAGGTTATAATAATGGTTTAAAATGAGTAATTTTTCTTCTGTAGTCATCAATTCCACTTCCCTAAAGAATCTCATAAACACAGTGGGCCCAATGCCAAAACAAAAATTAAATGCTGGTGTGATACCCAAGGGAAGACATACTTTAACTATGAAGTATTCTAACAAGGAGCCTCGTAAACCCTACATGAAAGTGAATGACCTAGAGTTTGTGGCATTAATGTTTGTTGCTTTGACAGCACTTTTTATCAAAATAACTACAATTTTCAAAGAAAGACTACTTAATTTTGACTATATTGCTTTTATTGTTAGAAAAGAGCTATAAATAATAAGTTCACTAAGTTCTGGTGGTAGTTTGCAGTTGATCTAGTTTGTTCCGCAGCAGTCAGTTAATCCCTTCAAAGTATCATCTGTTTGTCAGTTCATTATTTTCTCTAAGCGTAGATGGAATATATTAAAGCTATGTGGAAGCATTTAAAAAGAAAAAAGTTTGGAAAAGAACAGTACCCTCCATGTCAGCCCTTTAGAGAACTGAAAAAACCAGATGCTTTGTTGTATTGTTTTCCTAAAATGCTTCTACTGTCCTTTCCCCTTTACCTCATCTACTGTATTATTTTTTTTGTCTTATACTCATTTAAGAAACTGCCTTTAAAAAGCATGTCAGGTTACATTTGCCAGGTACAGCTGCACTCGTATTACTCTGATATTCTCTATCTGCTCTTTGGTTTTGTTACTTTTTGTTGATTTGTAAGAGCTAGCTGTAATTTGGTGCATTTTAAAAGTGGCAGTTTAACATCAAAAGACAGAGAAGCACTAAAGGTCTCAGACTTGCACAGAGTTTCCACATACACAATATACTATTGTTTGTACTGCATATGCATAACAATTGTTTGAAAGTATTCAGCCTTGCTTGCCAATAACTTCTCAGTCATGTGTACGGGCCTAGACCTTTTACATTTCAAGTTTTTTATTTGGCCTGCTTAGGAAGAAAGAGGCAAAATTCACCATGGAGTTTGGTGAGCTCTGGATTTCACTCGCAGTGAGTAAGAAACATAACACAAAACAGAGTATCTGCAATATGCAACACAGTGGCATTAAATCTCAGAATACTGTGCCAGATCTCCTAGCATAATTTTCTTTTATTTGCAGCTAACAGGAGAAAAAAAAGGTATTTCAGAAGCTTGCAAATTTCACTTCAAAGTGTACAAGAAATTTCTTTGATTTGTTTCATTCTACAAGTATCAAGACATATCTTGCTCAGTCAAGGAGCCTGCAGAAGAATATATGGAAAATACGGTTGGTTATAAACAAGAGAAAAATTTGAGGCCATATTTAGATATTCAGCATCTCAATGTGTTTTACAAAGAGAGGTAGAATTTTATCTTCATTTTTACTGGAAGGCCTGAGGCATTTGAGTTCAGCACTCTAGAAGCATCTGCCTCACATCTGTAGATTAGATTTTTCTGTAGGTCCTTGAAGTCATGGTTGGCTGTGGATTGAAGATCACTCCTAGCTCGGGTAGTTGCCCACAGATACGACTCCATGATGTTGCAGTTCAGAAAGCTATGGTTCCTTTTTGTATGCTTTCCTCAGCTGTTCTTAAACAGTCAACAAGTCTTGCCTAACAGCATCATAGTTTCTGTAGGAGCCACCCCATTAAGAAAAACTAGTACTCTGGAATAATGCCTTTTCCAGCAGTAACCAAAGTACTCTTCATTAGGAACTGCACCAGGATTAAGACTGAAGTTTGGAAGAATTTTACTGCTGCTTACAGTGAAATCAGAATTTTGCCAAGTTTAATGTAATATAATCCAGGCCAGGATTTGTGGATACCCTGCATACTGATAACAGGCAGCACCAAGCTGTATTTAATCAGATAGGGAGTGGAAACTCAGAGCAAGCTGTCTGTGGCGAGTCGTTTCAATAAACAGTGCCTTTTAACATCTTTATGAACATCTTCCACCATCATTTTAGACAAAGAGAAAGCACTGCTATTGTATTTATTAATATCATTGGCTGGTTTTGGCTTTGTTAGATAAACTGTATCCTCCCCCTGGTAT
Organism: Phainopepla nitens; assembly: GCA_013400175.1. Classification (NCBI taxonomy): domain Eukaryota; kingdom Metazoa; phylum Chordata; class Aves; order Passeriformes; family Bombycillidae; genus Phainopepla; species Phainopepla nitens. Next base: position 12,346 of record VXBQ01006960.1, on the reverse strand, counting down.
TTTTTCAATAACCTTCCAGGTTCACTGATCAGGAATCCAGTCCCTCACCTCCTCTGTTCACATCTCCTTCTTTGCCATTGCAAATACTTAGTTAACACCACCTGATTGCTAAGAAGTTAAAATATCAACTTTTCTATCAAGTTAAAAGATTAACTGTTCTATCCAGAATATAATACAGTTGTCATGAGTTCTCACAACCTAGATTTTTCCAGCAGTTCCACAATCTTTGACAGATCACTTAACTTTACAGATCCACAGCTTACATATCTGAAAAGCAGATCTAATAATAATTACCTATTTTTCGCAAGTGTTGAGGGGATTAATTAATAAGTGTTTGTTAAGCACTTAAAATCCCCTGGGTGAAAGGCACTAAATTAAAAAAAAAAATTTCGTCTCAGAAATTTAAATGCTAGAATTATGGTTATTATACTTAATCTGATCTTAAACGTTATAGTTCCTGTAAATTCACTTCATTTGACTCAGTGATTGCTGAAGCATCTCTCTCCACTAATAATGTCCAGTCTTGAATTTAAAGAAAATTTTAGGGGTGGACAATCTGATATCCCTGGACAGCTGTAACCTGGTGATACTGTAAAACTATTTGTTACACAACTGGATCAAATTTGCCAACCTTGCCAGCTTTTATCCCTTTTGATTCTTCTAGCCTTTTCCCGCTACATATAAGTGCTCTGTTATACTGTGTCTTCTCTTTTAGCTGATGCTTATGTTTCCTTTTGACTGAAAAATCTCTGATAAACTGGCAGCTGAGTGGCCCTGGGAACTCAGTAATTGCCTGCTTTTCAGTGTTCCAATAATTTCTATAGTTCTTCACGGAAGAATTTCATAATTTTCAGCATTTTTCTGCTGTAGATAATAAAACTTTACGCAAATGGACTCAGTAAGCCACAAGATGCTCTTGCTTCTCCTAGGTAAGTATTGCTCTACCTAAACTTCTCAACATTTTTAGCTATAGCTATGAATAAATGTGAATCAAATAAATAAAGAGGATTGTAAGGACTTGATTACTCACCCTAAAGTGAAAAGCAATGGCTTTTAATTAAGTATTTAATATATTGGTATGCCAAAATGACCAATGTTTTCTCTATTCCCTTGCTTGTACGTTAAATAAAAGTACCATGTACACTTTGCTACATTTTCATTCACTCAAGCATCATATGATGATATAGGACTATCAGCCTCTGTGTTCACAGGAATAATATGTAAAAATCCATGTGTTCCCCTGTCACAGGGATACATATAAAGTTTTTGGGAGTCTACAGTTATGAGTCAGTAGCCTTTCTATGTGCCATATGTTTGTAGTTTCACGTGCTTTAGAATTCTTGTGATCCCCAGGCAATAACAGCATCTTTCAAGAATTTCTTTCACAGGAACTTTTTGTGTGTGTGTGTGTCCTTGTATGTTTTTGCTTTGTTTCTTTCTTGGACAGAATCATAGAACATGCTGATTTGGAAGGGACTTGTCAGGATCATAGAGTCCAATTCTTGGTCCTGAACAGGACAGCCCAAGTCCCACCATGTGCCTGAGAGCATTTTCCAAATGCTGCTTGCACTGTGTCAGGCTGGTGCTGTGACCACTTCCTTGGGGAGCCTGTTCCAGTGCCCAAACACCCTCTGGCGCAAGAACCTTTACCTGACACCCAGCCTGAACCTCCCTGACACACCTTCAGGCCATTGCCTTGCGTTCTGTCACTGGGCACCCCAGAGAAGAGATATGGGTCTGCCCCTCCTCTTCCCGTAATAGGGATGTTGTAGACTGCAATAAGGTCTGCCCTCAGTCTCATTTTCTCTTTCAGACTGTCTAGGACAATGTTTAAAGACACTGTCTCCTTTCTTTCTTCCTCTGGGACCTCAGTCTTCTCACCTCAGCATTTTAGTCATGTTTTTTTATTCTGCATTGGTTAAAACACTGTAGCCTGATTTTTTTCCCACATAAAAAGATGTGTATTTCCCATTTAATAAAATAAGGTATATTCTTTACTTAGTCCTGTTTTTAAGATAAGGTTAAAGATATCTGTGACAAGAAAACCAAAGACTCTTACTGGAATTAGAAAGAAGCACTATCATAAGCATATACTGCACATATAAATTACATGGTGTAGAAAACAGAGATGGACAGACTTTCTGTGGTGTCAGCCTTAGTGATTTCACCAGTAAAGCTTCAATTGCCAAGAGATGGATGTTCACTTTATCTTCAGAAGCTACGCCATAATGTTGCAGATCTAAACATGAAGATGTTTATTCTGACATTTAAACTACATTTTCTCACACTTTAATCTTATGCCACCCTTGCTAGCTGTATCCATAAAAAACTGCTCTTCCTTCATGGGATTTATAATCTTTCAATGCAATTGTTTGAAATTAACTTGAAGACATTTCAAATGAAAATGATCAAAACTAGTTTTGCACCTGTTGTACTAGGTGGATGTTAGTGTCCAGACCAGGTTCATTGAGAAATTCCATATGTGGACAGTTTTCATGTTTTAACACCAAATTTACTTATCTTAAGATATTTGAAATTACAGGGGATTTTTATTCAGCAGAGGAATACAGCAATATTGTGATGAAAATGCAACAAAAGGATAATAAAGCAATTGCAGTACACAGTTGAATAACAACAAAAATCTGATTCCCATTCCAGGTGTCTCTCGCTTACCATCACTGGGGTGCTTTGTTGAAGCCAGCTCATATCTGCTGCTTTATTTGAAGTTTTTTTTGTTGGTTCGTCAATTTTTATATACCTATTCTGGGCTCAGTCACTTGTGCACTTCTCTCATGATGCTCTAGCTGTCTTAGGATGACACCCATACCTTTTTGATTAAGTTATGGAAGGACATTTAGGCAACTTGTTGATCCACTCAACTTTCAGAGCCATTGATTAAACCAAAAGGCAGCCTCATGCCCCCTTTTTGTTGGGGTAAGTTCCACTTTCTTTACCACAGCTGTGGTCACTCCCTGTGCTCTTCCCTGAGCCTCAGGAACACAACTTTGCCCCTCTCCTCTGGGTCTTCCTCCATTGTGGGGATTCATTGATCAGTTACAGTTGATGTGACTTGACCCTTAGTGATTTTGCAGTTATTTCTACAGACAGAGGAAAACAATTATGTTAAGATAGATGCACTTTAGCTAATGCATCAGTGAGGTCATCAGGAAGAAAAGCAGCAGGCATGGCACTGGCTGTTATACACATATCACACCATTCTGACGAAGCAGATAGCATAATAAAAATTCAGTTGAGATCTATACATTAGACTAAATACTTCTAGCAGTGAAACCAACCTGCGTTTGCCATTCAGGATGATTTTTATCCTTATCCTTTTCTGACACCTTTTTTTTTTCTAAGTCTCTCTGACAACACTATCATGACAGAACACTGGACATGTCAAACCTTTTGTCCAACCTGATGCAACTGTTCTTACATTCTTAATGTAATAGGAA
>VXBQ01006947.1:42556-54544 GCA_013400175.1 Phainopepla nitens | reverse complement strand
GGCCGCCGGCCATCCCCGTCCCGGAGCATCCCCGTCCCTGCACGCCGCGGGCACTCGCCGCCCCGCTGCGTCCCCGCGCCTCTGCCGGCGCTCTCGCTCTCGGGGCGGACTCGGGTCCGCGTTCCTCGGTCAATCCACGGAGCCGGCGGGGCGGGAGCGGTCCCGGCGAGCGGGCGGGCGGCGGAGGCTGTCGCCCGGCCACACTCGGAGTTTTTCTCGATCTCCTCTTGCTGTAGCCGAGCGGGTCGCGGCTCGGTTCTGCCCGGGCTCTCGGCTGTAGCCAGGAGCCGGGATGATGCCACGGCATCCAGTCCATCCCGTCTGAGGAAACATTTACGTGGGTTCTCCAGCACGCGTGAGTGCCTGGCTGTTCTCCCGCAGCCCTGCTCGGGGCACCCCAGCACGCTTCTGCTAGCGGGCTTGATCACTGGCTCCTGAGAGGAACAGTCCTTGTTCTCTGCCATCCCATCTCTCTGAACTCGAGTAACTGTGGATCTGTATGGAATCTTTAATAATTTGCAGAGGTCAGCGAGTTTGTTTCTAGCAGGAGATGGCGGGATTTTAATTTTTTAATTTCCATAAGGGCTTTTGTGAGGTGCTGAGGGCGCTCTGGGAGAGGCAGCAAGTGCTGCTGTTGAGCAGGTCACAGGGTCCATGGGCTCAGTGATGCTGCCAGCAGCTCACCCCCCACTCCCTGGGGTTCCCACCCCGTACCAGCTGTTTGCTGTGCTGCTGTGGAGTGCTGGGTGCGTTCGGGCAAGACCATGGGGCTTCTGCTGGGCATCAGCCTGGGGAAGCAGAGCAGGGTCTGGCTGCGGTGCCTGTAGCTCCAAACAGGGGGAAGGGCTCTGTCATTGCAGCGTTGGTGGGTGCAGCGTGGTGGGTGAGGGAGACAGCCTGGGGGCCACACCAGGCTCTCCTGCCCTCCATTTGACAGCGGATTCCTGGCAGAGACCTGCTCAGTTCCAGAGCAGGTCAGTGCTTGGTGGCAAGCACGGAAGTCAGTGTGACAGTGCTCCCTCCCAGCTGTGCTCGGGTCCTGGTAGCTGGGGCTCGTGCCTTGAGAGGAGCTCAGGCAGTGCATGGAGAGAACGGTCTCCCCTGTGTCCTGCAGCAGACCTGCAGGCAGGAATGAGCACATCCTTTGGTGCCACTACTGGTGGCAGTTGACAGGAGAGCCAGGACAGGCACAGGTGAAGCTCACTGAAGCTATTTCCCTCTCCTGAAGCTGTCCTGCAGCATGTCCCATTGCTCCTACTCTTCAGAGAGTAGCTACAGCTACTCTCTCCTTCACTTGCTCTTGCCTCTTGGCAGGTCTGTGTCATTCCCACAGCCTCCCCCCAACTTCCGGCACTGTCACCCATCCTGCATCCCCTCAAAGCCAGCCGCTGTGAGCAGCCCTGCGGCACAGGCATGTGAGGACAGTGCTTTCTCTGAAGGACACCCACAGTGGCAGGGTGGGTGGTGGAGAAGAATATGGGTCCTGGCTGGGCCCCTCGCTCAGAGGGGAGCTGCTTGGGCTCACCACCTAGCTGGGAAGCAACACCCCAGATCCTGAGCTGGGATCCTTCCCTGCATCCTTGAGTCTGTGCCTGATCTGGGCTGATTGCTTCCCCTCCGTGCTGTCAGTGTGGCAGATGCGTGGCTGGGAGCCTCATGGGCAGTGCAGGACTGAAGCTGTGACACTACTCCCTTACGAGGTTTGGGACACTGAGCCTGCCCTGAATGAAGGGACAGACCCTGCCTGGGGCACGTAGGAGCACCTGTGGACACAGGAGTGGTGCTGATGCAGGAGGCAGGAGCTGTGTGCTCTCCCCTCACGCTGTGGCTGCAGCCATGTGCAGCCGAGCAGAAAACCTCCCGCCCTGAGCCTGGATTCTCCATGGGAAGGGACTTGTCCATCACAGGAGGGTGCAGCCCGTGGCGGTGGCAGGGCAGCTGTGGACAGGTAGGAGCAGCAGGGGGAGCATGGCCAGGTGAGCAGCACACTGCCCCGGGGCCCAGCTCTGTCTGGATCGATGGAGAGATCACGCTGGAGCAGCGGAGCCTCCAAATTAGTTCAGCTAAAACAATTAAATGACACTTCCTTGGTTTTATTACCTTTTTTTTTTAAACTGACAAATGTGCCAAAACTTAAGCACAGAGGCTACTAAAGTATAAAACGTGGAATTGATTTTCCTCCTTGCAAGTGGAGCAATTAAATGTGGAGCAGGTCTAACCCACAGCAGGATGAGCTCCTGTCGCTCTGCCAAGAGCCTGGGAGAGAGGAGAGCAGGGTCCTGCCTGTGGCCATGGCCCAGGAAGGACAGAGCAGAGGCTGGGGGCAGCAGATGTGGGGGCTGAGAGGGGTTGCAAGGGGCTGCCTGCCAGGACTCCAGAGTGGGGGCTGTGCCTGGCCTGGCTGGGGAGAGCAGGTGCTGCCACGCTTGCGGGGGCTGCGGTGGAGGCTGGTGTCTGCAGGCTGCCCGGAGCACAGACCCCTTGGGCAGGTAAAGGTAAAGGTGTGAGCAGAGACTTTGCCTGCAGGAGCCCCTGGCTGCTGAGTGCCAAATCAGCGGTGTCTTTCCCTCGTGCCCCACTGGGGACCCAAGTGGTGAGACCAAGTTGGTCTTTGGTGCAGTTGCAAGTAGCGTGAGAACTGAGCCCTTTGGTGCTCCAGAAATGTTGGTTACCATTTCCTCACTTTTTCTTCTGCCCTGGCATTTGTCTGAGGCAGAGGTGGCAGAGCTAGCGGGAGGGGACTCCTCCTGATCTGCCTGTCCTTGCCTCTCCAAATGTCATGCTTGTTCACAGCTGCTCTCATGGTGCCTCCTGCCTCAGCTGCTGCCGTGGCCCAGCCCCAGCTCCCCCGTGTGCAGGGGGATGAAGGCTGGGCACAGCCAGGCCCTGGGCTCCCCGTGTGTGGGACCACTGCCCGGGAGCTGCCCACTCACTGGCTCCAGACCCAGAGCCCCCGTGCTGCTTCCCGTTCCCATCAGTCTCTAATCCACCTCATTAGCTACAGATACACTACAGGAAAGATATTTTTAGCAAGGTCTGTTTTAAGACAACTGAAACCAAACAGCAGCTACTGGGGAATATCGATTCATTACCAGTCTTGCACTAAATGTTCAATATTGAGCTTTTTCCTGCTGCAAGTAGTGTGCGCCAATAACCTTCAATATTTTCCTGAACGCAGGGTAGATGGTGTGATTTAAATTGTCCTTAACTTTGAGTAGTGGCTCTAATTGCAGCATCTCAGGGTGCAGTTTTCCTCCTTAGGATTCCTGAGTGATCCTGTCAGATGCTCCAGAGTTATTTTCACAGAGAGGGGCTTTTCCTTGTGGGTGCAGCAGCAGGCTGAGCCTGGCTGCCACCCATCCTGCTGCTGCCATAGCTAAGCCCGGAGGCGGCGTTGGCACAGGGCAGAGTCCCCCTGCACCTGCCCAAATGCCCTGATCCCAGGGATGGCACTGGGGCCAGCTTGGCTTCTCCATGTCCTGCTGCCACACCGGCACTGCTGGAGCTCTGCCCCTGCCCCTCATCCCTGCTTTGCCCCGGTTTTGGGCTGCTCCAGGTGCTGCAGTGGCACAAGGGAGGCCGCTGGAGCACGGCGCTGCCCTGGCAGCGGGAGCATGGCTGTGTCCCGCGGTGTCCCGCGGTGTCCCCGCTGTGTCCCGCGGTGTCCCGCTGTGTCCCCGGCCCCTGGGCCAGTGGCAGGGCTAGCACGGAGCCGGCAGGGCAGAGCCGCTCCCGCCGCACCGCTAATTGCTCGCGGCTGATGGCCGGGCTGGCGCGCACACAAATGGGAGCCCATTAAGCTGTGCCCGGCGACTTGGCTGGTGGGCTTTACTGACAGTGCATTTGGTAAAGTTAATTAGTGAGGAGAGAAGAAGGCAGCAGCTTCAAGGATGCTTTGAGATTTCCTTGACTTCAGAGAGTGCCCTGGCTCTGGGGAATGGGCATGGAGCCCGTGGCAGAGACTGTTCCGTGAGGCACTGCCCAAGCAGTGTTCCCTGGGCACTGCCGTGCCCGTGCTGCCTGTGCACAGCAGTCCTGCTGTCCTGGCCCCGGGCTGGACCAGGTGCTGCCAAGACCCTCACTGGGGCCAGGAGAAGTTTCCTCTCAGAGGAGCTGGGAGAGGCACGGGGGATGAGCCCATGTGGGGTGCTCTATTCTAGCTCTGTTCCTTCAGCTTGTTTGTAAATGCTGCAGTTTGCTCTCACCTTTGCTTTGGAAGCACCAAATTCAGCTGGTGACCTGGCACACCATGGGCTTGGCTGCCCTTTGAGGCTGGTGAGAAAAGGACACCAGGTCCTGGTGACCCTGGGTGGCCATGGTGGGGCCAGGCCCTGCCCAGTGTGTGCCCAGAGAGGGCCGGGGCCAGGGAGAGGGGCCAGAGCTGGCTCACGGGGCCTCTGAGTGATGGGGAATCTCCAGGAGCCATTGCCGGGTCGGTGGGGTTTGTGCTTGGTTGTGCTGTCCATTTGCCATTTGCACTCACCTGGAGCAGGGAGGTCACCAAGTGGCCACCGTGGCTCCGACACAGGCCACTGACTTGGGAATTGCTGCAGCAGCTGGGGCACATGCAGTGCTTTTAAAAACGAGCATTCAGTTTTGAAGTTTCACCTGTGGAAGGAGTTGCCTTGGAAAGGGGAAAGGGGGAGACTCCAGCCTGTGTCCATGAGCAGAGAGCAGTACCCAGCAGGGCTGAGAGCTGGGCTCTGTGCAAGCTGTGCAGGAAGCCCTCGTCTCCTGCTCCTTCCCAGCTCCACTGCCCTCAGAGCTGACCTTGGCCTTTGCCAGGCCCTCCATGAGTGCTGAGCGATTATTAAGGTGAGAGTCACACATAGGTGTGTGTCTGTGAAGGGCTATGGCAGCATGCCCTTTGGAAAAGAATCTCTTGACTTAAAGGACACTGCAAATCTCTGGAGCATTTAAATGATTAAAAATGAATCAGCAACAAAGTTAATTACTGTGCTCGCTCAGCTTTTATGCATGGAAATGTCCCTCATTAGCTGTCTGCAAGCACTGGTGTAAATTTTTTGAACATAAACATTTATTAAAGGGAGCTGCTCCATCATTAAATCCTGGCTGCTGTAGTGTGGGGTGGTGGCAGCGGGGCTGTGGGGCCCAGCCAGCTGCTGCCAGGGCCACGGGCATGGGGATGTTTGTAGCTGTGGACGTGGTGCTGTCTCTGCAGCTGGGGATGCAGCCAGGCTGTGGCAGTGCCCCGCTCTGGGCCAGCTGTCCCAGCCTGCAGCGCTGCCAGCAAGGGGCTGCAGAGCTGCTGGGGATCCCCCCTCTGCCCCTCACAGTTCTTGGCAGGGTGGTGTAGCCCTCAGCCAGGGCCCCACTGTGTCCTCCATGACCCCTGTGATATCTCTCACCAGAGCTTTTATTTTCATCACACCTCGGTTTCTCGCATTTTTGGCCACTTTTGCTTAAACTTCTTCCTGAAGCTACCAGAAGTAGCTTTGCTGGAGCTCTCATCCAGCACTGCCACCCGCTGTCCTGCTGGGCAGAGGAGCCAGGCAAGAGCTGATGGTGCTGTCGGCTGTGTGTGCACCCACGGCAGGGCAGGGCACGGCACGGCACGGTCCTGCTGGGAGCAGTGCTGGCTCCTGTGCTTCCTGTGCTCATCTCCCAGGCTGCAGCTGGAGACACACTCACAGCCCACCCTTCTCTGCTGTGACATCAGCTGGGAGAGGGGAAGCGCAGAGCCCTCGCCGCAGGAGCTGGCACTTGGGATTTTTTGCCAAATTAAACAGTTTGTTTTTGTGCCGCTGAGCAGATGGAGCCCGAGATCGCACATGACAACCTCTGCACACAGCGGGCAGGGACTGACCCAGGGCTGGGGCTGGATGGGATTATCAGTGGGCATGGCCCTCCCCACTATCTGCAATATCTCAATTGTTTGATGAGATTTGGTACAAGTTCCTCCCTGGGAGAGTGTTGCACGCATGTTCGACATCAAAGCAGCACAGCCAGTGAGAGAGCGCATGTTTCTTTAATGTGAGAGTGTTGTAGGGGCCGCAGGGTGCCCAAAGGCAGATTATAACAAAATTAATAATTCAGGCTCGGAAAGGTGCTGGTGAGGAGTTAACCCCTTCGGGGCGAGTGGCTGCCTTCCTGCTGCCACGGCCAGGTCGGGCTCTGCATTGCTGCTGCTTGTGGGGGCTGTGCTAGCTCCTGGGGACAGCAGGGACAGCAGGGACAGCAGCTCCCCTGGGCTGTGCCCATGTGTGTCCCCGTGTCACCAACACGGGAAAACACAACCTCTGATCTGGGCTGAAGGGAGTGTTAATGCCCTTATCAAATGGCACTGAAGAGCTTTAAGAATTGGGCAACTCTAGTGAAAGTAATCTCTAATTCAGGAGGAATTAATGCTGTCCCTGCAGCCAGAGCAATGTGCTGAGCGAGTGCCCCAGCCATCCTCCCCCTGCCAGTGTTACTCGTACATCACTGTCCCCATGCTGGCAGCAGCTGGCTCAGCACATGCCAGGAGCCAGTGCCAAGGCCAGCTGGGGACATCAGGACACGTTCTATGGAGCAGCAGGAGCAGCTCCTTGTTGAGCCCTGGCCACACAGCTGTGGGCCAGCACCAAGAACCTTCACGCCTACACATGCCAGCCTGGGCCTTAAAGATGTGTGACATGCTATTTGTATGCAAATAACCCTGTGAATGCCGAAGTCCAAAAATATTATTTTAAAGTCTGGTGTAATTAAGTTTGCCATGCATTTCCCTGCTCCTGCAGCCCTGGGGATCCTGCCGTTAGCGGGAAAATGAATGCCTGGATGACATCTCTCCCCCTTGCATGGCTTCACTGGTGATTTATTTATCTGCCCGTGCTGTGTTTTGTTGTCTCAGCAGTCTCTGTTCCTCGGGAGCAGCAAACACTGGGAGTCCATTTAAAAAAAACAACTCTTGTCTCATTTCGGTAATTTACTATGCAGAGGTTTTGTGTTTTTCATAATGGATTAGAACCTGTAATTTTGTATTTTGAATGCATGGACCTAATAACTCACGTAATGAAAGTCTAACAGGCTTGAGGATGAGCCATTAATGAAACAGCAGTTTTATGATTCTCCACAATATATTGTAATAGTGAATCACTTACAGAGCTGTCCTGTGCTGATTTATGATGAAACTTGTTTGTGATGTGGAGATAGAGCCATGTGCCTGCACCGAATTAGCGCTTCCTGACAGTCATTAACCAATGGGAATTGTAATCGGGATTTATGGGATTTGAAGCAGAGCAGTGGGAAAGGCCAGCTAAGGGCCATCCATGCTCCGTTAGCTCAGTGAACCAGCCCTGCTAATTCATGCTGACTAATTAGTTTGTTTTCTCTCAAACTAGGAAGCTGCTCAAGAGGGCGTGAGGGTGTGTGAGACAGTACCCTCGGCATGTACCACCACTCCCCGCCACGTCCTGGGTCATCCATCTCTGTGCTCTTGTCACACATGGTGTTGTGGGCTGCTGTTGGATCTCCTCCCAGTTTGATCTTTCATCAGCCCAAGGCCACTGGCCACAGGCCGTGTTTGGGGATGCTGGAGCTGCCAGGTCCTGGTCACTGCACTGACCCACCCTCGTGCTGTGGTGCCAAAGGCACTGCTGGGGTGTGGGTGCAGCAGAAGGCTGCTGGCTTCATCCTGGCTGCCAGAGCTCCCTGTCCACTCCAGCCAGGCATTCCCTGTCTGCTCCCTGCCTGCTCCAGCCGTGGACCTCCAGTGTCATGAATCTGGCTGCAATGGATTTGATGGTTTACTCTAGTAATACAAGACCAATTTATAAATCTTTCTGTCCCATTAGTTTTATTTGATTTGGATGTTCAGATGTCAAAGCAAATGATTTAATTAGTGCTAAGCTGGGCTGTAGAGATGCTGCATTTCCCCCAGTCTGGTGCTCCTTGCCTGGCCTGCAGCCCAGCTCCCAGTGCCAGAAAGAGATGGGTGTACCCAGGAGCCCATGTGGAGCTCTTGGGCCTGCTCAGGCCCTGGTGGGGTGGGTGATACCCTGGTGAGCACAAGCTCCACATTCCTGGGCAGCCCCCTGCCCCAGCTCCCACCAGCAGAGCAGCACAGCCCCCTGGGGCCTGTCCATTGCTCCCCAGGGCTCCTTGTGGTGGTGGTGTGGCACAGCCATCATATTCCTGAATTCTGGTACTTGCTACTGTGGGTGGGGGGGGGGGCTGCTAGTGCCCCCGTCCTCTGCACAGGCTGTCCCCTGGGACTGGGATGGACCTGGAGGTCATCCATGGCCAAGGTCCTCCACAGTGCTGCTGGAGGGATCTGTGCCTGCTTTGTCCCACTGGGAGGGACATGTCACCCGCCCCATGGTGCGGTCACCACCTCCTGGTGCCTGTCCCGGCTCCTTCCTTACCATCACCTTGTGCTTGCCTTCAGGAGCCTGATGCCTCGGACACTGGACAGCCAGATCACAGTGGAGAAGACCCCCAGCTACTTTGTCACCAAAGAGGCACCACGGCGGATCTTCAACATGTCCCGGGACACCAAGCTGATCGTGGTGGTGCGGAACCCGGTCACCCGCGCCATCTCCGACTACACACAGACGCTCTCCAAGAAGCCAGACATCCCCACCTTCGAGGGGCTGACCTTCCGCAACCGCAGCCTGGGGCTGGTGGACACGTCCTGGAATGCCATCCGCATCGGCATGTACGCCGTGCACCTGCAGAGCTGGCTCCAGTACTTCCCTCTCTCGCAGATCCACTTCGTCAGCGGCGAGAAGCTGATCACGGACCCGGCGGGGGAGATGGGCAAAGTCCAGGACTTCCTGGGCATCAAACGGGTTATCACAGACAAGCACTTCTACTTCAACAAGACAAAAGGCTTTCCGTGCCTGAAGAAGTCAGAGAGCAGCGGCTTGCCTCGCTGCCTTGGCAAATCCAAGGGCAGGACTCATGTGCAGATAGACCCCGAGGTGATCGAGCAGCTTCGGGACTTTTATAGACCGTATAATATCAAATTCTATGAAACAGTCGGGCAGGACTTCAGGTGGGAGTAAGTGTCTGGGAGCAGAGCTGCAGTGACAGGAAGCTGCAGCCTCTTGTGAGGGGAGCCCATGGGGCTGGAGCCAGGATCCCCCCCAGCCCGTGCTGCCCAGAATTGTCAGCAGAGCAGGCAAGGGGTTTCCCTGTCCCCTAGGAGTCTGCAATGCTCCAGAGTGAGCTGAAATAAGGAAGACTCGAAGTCCTGCTGCAGCCACCAAGCTAAGGGAGGAGTGCCCAGCAGCACTGCCTGTCCCAGCGGGTCAGCAGCAACGTGGCTTCCTCTGTGGAGTCCTGTTTGCTCTTAGCACCACATGGTCCCCACGGTGAAGGCCCCATCCTACAGCCTGTGTTCAGGCTGCTCCAAAGCACACCCCTCTGTGTCTCAAAGCAGGTGGGAGCTCCTGGACAGTGGCAGTGGGACTGTCCCTGCCTGCCCTCTCCTGGGCAGGCAGAGCTGCAGCCCCTCCACTCTGCCTTTGTCACTTGTGCGCCATGTGTACCCATGAGGACAGTGAGATGTATCTGCTTGACAAAGAAGTATATGGAAAATGTTGTACTGATATTTTGTCCTGTGAATAAAGCACAGAATCCTGCTGTTACGGGTACTTTAGTGGCACTACTTTCCTTGTTCAGCTTGTGATCCCTTCATATAAATAAAATGGCTTCCACCAGTCCGTATGCATGGGCTGTTCTTAGGACAGGGCTGGGCAGAGCTGGGGGGCCATGGGGAGCCCCCACACCCCCAGGCAGGTGAGGGAACAGGCAGGGGGTCAGCCTGAGGGGACCTGTGGCACAGCCCTGCCTGGGGCTCCCCAGGCTCATCCTCTGGCACAGGGCTGGGGATGTCTCAGAATGATGCACAGTGGCCATGCAGGGATGCAACACACCATGGACCAGTTTGCAAGGCCTTACTGCGAGTGATTAGTAACCAGTGAGCTCTAATAAGAAAAAATTGGAGTTAATTAGTGGACACCTGAGAGAGCTCCATCTGCATCTCTGCCACTGCCAGCCGAAGGGGAAGACACAGCAGTGAGGAGACCCAGAGGCAGTTATGGGCAGGTGGAGAGAGAGAGGGAATGAATGGCCATTGACAGGAAAATGGGATATTTGCTTGTATGATTTTTCCTTTAAAGGAGAAAAACATTCACAGTGAGACTCACAAATCCCAGCCTCACAGTAGAAAAGCCATTTCCAATCCACTCCAAGGAGGCAGAAGGTGCCAGGTTAGATTGATCCTCCTGACAGTACTGTATTAGTGGGAAATTAGAGCTGGAGCCTGAGGAAACTGCTGCGATATCAAACAATTACTTTACATTTGTCCTTACAAATGGAGGGAGCAGAAATGTGCTTAAATCAAGTATTAGCTTTCCAAAGGGTGAGCAAATGAGGGCGCGGGCAGGGCTGCGCTGAAAATGCAGAGCACATTAGGAGCTCTTAGAAATGGCTTTAAAAGCCCCAAGCAGGCAATCTGCATGCCGAGGAGGCAGGGCGGGGTTCCATGAGGATGGAAGGGTTTGGCGAGGACGTGGAAGGGTGCTGGTTTGGTGACCTGGTGCCGAGTAGAGGGGCTGCCAGAGGGAGCCCCCTGCTTGCCCAGCCTGTGTTCTCCCCACCCAGGGGACAGGGGCTCTGCCCTCAGGGCTGTCACCCTGAGGAGTGTTTCAGCCACCCCTGGAACAGCACGGCCCCGGCTGCCCCCACAGCACGGCCTCCGCCCTTGTGTGCGCCCTGTTTTGATGGGTTCACTCGGGCTTGAACCCCAGAGAGCAGCTGGTTAATATTTATCAGCTCATCAATAGTTAAACATAATGAATGTGATTTAAGTGGTCCCTGATCCTACTCGTGCTGAAGAGCTCTTGGGACGAGCTAGGCCAAGGGAATCCTTCACTGGCCCGTTCACATCACTGGCAAGTGCCCTGCCCAGGAGGAGCAGAGCCCCTTGCATCTCCGGGAATCACAGCACTGCTCCTGCCCAGAGGCAGCCTCTCCCCCCAGAATGGCCCCCTTCCCACTGGGACTGTCCCAGGACCTCCCAGTCGAGGATCTATCCTTGACATAGTGTCCCCATTCGTTCCTCACCCTGCCTGTCTCCTGATGGGGACACCCTGACCCAGCTGGGAGCTGCGCTGGGAGCACCAGGGCTCCAGTGTCCCCCATGTGTGAGCTCAAGCTGCATCACTGGACCAGCTCCTTAAACTCAGTCCTGGTACTTCCAGGTGCGCAAGGAGCACAGTAGGATCACAGCACTGTGAGCACCAAGAAAATCTGATTAACTTCTTATTAAATTAATATGATTCAATTTCACTGCTAGCTCCGTGTTTACTGGCAGCAGGCAGAGTCCTGGGAGTGGCTGTGGGGGTCTCCCAGCCCTGTCTCCCCTGCAAAGCTCACAATGGATTACCATATTTCATTGGCTTTGAAAGTTTTCCACGTTCCTCTCCGAGCCCTGCCCAGTGCTCCACGAGCGGGCGCGTGTAGTGATGAGAGGATGATGGCACCAGTGCTGCACTGAAGTCTGGGCATCGCTGCATAATTCATTACCTGGCAGCTAATTAGCCGGCCGGTCCAATTAGTGACTCCTGTACAGGCAGGGCTGCGGGTGCAGGCAGCAGGGGACTGACACTGCCAGCAGGCAGGCAGCCAAGGGGGCTGGCACTTGCAAGTGGCCCTGGGGGCTGGCACTTCACAGTGGCCGTGCCAGCAGCTTGTGGGGCCCGTGGGGTGTCAGCTGCCCAATGGACCTTCTGCCAGCAGATGATGGCAGGTGTCGCACCCCGGGGTGCTGCAGCCTCGCCTGTTTAAGGCATTTCAGCCCCAGCTGGGGCTGCTCAGAGCGCAGGTGCAGCACTGACCCCACAGGGGAGCACTGACCCCACAGAGGGAGCACTGACCCCACAGAGGCAGCACTGACCCCACAGGGCAGCACTGACCCTACAGGGCAGCACTGACCCCACAGAGGCAGCACTGACCCCACAGGGCAGCACTGACCCTACAGGG
>VXBQ01006947.1:0-33721 GCA_013400175.1 Phainopepla nitens | reverse complement strand
GCCGGAGCTCGGGCCGGAGCTGGGCCGGAGCTGGGTCGGAGCTCGGGCCGGAGCTCGGGCTGCTGGGCCGGACCCGGGCCGGAGCTCGGGCCGGAGCTGGGCCGGACCCGGGCCGGAGCTCGGGCTGGACCTGGGCCGGACCTGGGCCGCTGCCATGGCGAGCTGCTCCGGCCCAGCGCTTGTCCCCAGCCCGTCCGGGCACTGACCAGGGCACCCCGAGCCGGGGCAGCCCCAGCAGCGGAGCCGCAGCTCCCCCAGCCCGCCGAGCTCCCCCGGCTGTGGCTGGAGAAGCAGAAATGAGCTGGGAACAACTCAGGTGATAGCACATTTATCTAACAAGTTTCCAAATGAAAACTAGCATTTGGACTTACTGCATTCAGGCTCAAAATTTGATTACATTTTTCTACAGCTGTAAATCTGCTTTCCTTTCTGCAACATTATTATTAAAGCCAGTATTGAATTGGTGGTGTGATACGTAAAATTTCAATCCTGGCTTTGACATTCCAGGAAGTTAAAAACCAATTACAGTGTGTGCTTTGCCTCAGGACAGAATGAATCATTGAACACAGCCACTTCACCGAGAGAAATTAAAGGCTGAAGCAGCAACATGGGGAAGGTATTACGTTAAAAATCAAAGGTCAATTAAAGAAAAACTGCGTCTATTTTATTTTTACTATTTTGCTTACATTTTCATTCCGTTCTGATGAACAAGGAGACAAAATAAACCTGCACTTGTATTTATCTGCCAGGTAATAAATCCGGGCTGAAGCTGGTTTCAGGAGCTGAGAGGAAACATTGAGGTGATAAAAACTCCCAATAACCAGCATTAATCTCACCGTAAGGAAGCCAGCACAGCAATAGGGCAGCACCTGCCCTCCCTGCGGTGGCGGCCGCCCCCACAGCAGAGCAGGGGGTAGCCAGGGGACAATGTCCCTGCCACCGTCACCCTGAGCCCACAGGGCCCCCTTTTGGCTCAAGCTTGGCTGTGCCACACTGGCACGGGAGGCACCAGCTGCAGAAGGTGTCCAAGACGGTCCAAGCCAGCACGGTGAAGTGCAGAGAGCTTCGTGTCCCACAGCGCACACCTTCCTGGGGACTGTGGAGCCCGCCGGGATGCACGGGGCGGGGAAGCACCGCAGGTCCCGGAGGCACGACCGGCCCTATAATACAAATCACTCCATCAGTCAGTGAAGCACCCGCCCACCTCCCTCCCTGAGACCCGCGGAGGCGATGGCACAGCCCATGAACCCATCCAGCACCGGGGGACCCGCCACCAAGTTCCTCCTAACCAGGTGTGACAGGAGCTCGGACTCCACGGGCAGGATGGGCGCACGCGGCCAGGGACGGGTATTTATTTCTTTATTCACTGTGCCCCCGGCAGCGAGCCTCCGACATGATGCCTCCGACATCAGCTCTAATAGATAATCCACACCTTGAAATGCAGTCTATCATC
The DNA here is from genome assembly GCA_013400175.1 of Phainopepla nitens. Taxonomy (NCBI): domain Eukaryota; kingdom Metazoa; phylum Chordata; class Aves; order Passeriformes; family Bombycillidae; genus Phainopepla; species Phainopepla nitens. The sequence goes on along the minus strand of VXBQ01006947.1, from coordinate 32,268 downwards.
TGCTCGTTACCCTCAATAAATCATTCGCAAAATATTAAAATGCTTACAGACTGTCACAGGGGCTCCGGGAGCTGCTTTGCAGTGCGCACACTCCTGTACAGGAGCAGAGGAGCAGCAGCGGACAGGCTTTATTTACAGTCTGCAGCCCACGGCCCCCGTCCCCGCTGCCAAGACGATCTGATCCCAGCTCTGGAAACTCATTAGGGCTGTTCGGAAATGCTCCCGTTCTCCAGGGAGCCGGTTCCGCAAGATTAAAACGGGGAGCGTTCTGCGGAGCACTCACACCCATACGGAGCGCGAACCACAGGGAGACAGCGAGCTAATGTATTCCCAGACAATTTAGACTCATTTCAATAAAACCACAATTAGACGGCAGCAAATGGCGGGGAGAGCAGCTGTTACAGCGCCGGGACACCCAACACAACACGCCCTGGCGCTGCGTGACAGACAGTGCGGCTGCAGGCTGGGACAGCGAGGGGCTGGGCTGGGAGAATGCGATCCTCAGGGGCTCCTCCCGGGGCTGGAGCTGGGCTCCGAGTGCCAGGTGCCTCCTAAGGCTCCCCAAGGACCCCACACCCCCAAACCTGCAGGAACACAGCAGGGGATAAAGACCCACAGGTGTGGGAATCCACAACCAGCCTCAATCCAGCATCCATCACCAGGGGAGAGCCCCACAAGGGGCTGGGGGAGCTGGAGCAAGGACAGGTGGAAGAGCTGGGGAGGTTGCCCAGCACCAGAGCCCTCCACTCCCAGAGCCTCCTGCCCCCTGCAGCCCCAGCCCAGCTGCTGCCCACCAGCTCCTGTCACCCACAGAGTGAGACCAAGGGCCAGGCAGGAGGGGACATACTATGGACCCAGGTCCTGTGGGGCCAGGGGAACCTCAGCCAGACCCTCAACCACCACGGGAAGGGGCACAGGAAACCAGAAGTGAGACTCCCACATCTTCAAAAAGCCCCTCAGGCCTCTCCTGCCTCCAAGGTGGCCCAGCCCAATGGGCTTCTAATGGTCCCTTCGCCCAAGAGCCCCTGTGCCCCCGACCTGGGGACCCACTGTAACATGGTAAATCCACCTTGGAATCAGCCAGAGGCTGATGTCACCATTTCTTATTAAAAGCTGTGTTTTTGCTCTACGATGGACTGGTTTTATGTTCCCATAAATTGCCAACAGTTAGCCAGATCCCCACAGAGCCAGGATCGATACCTGGCCAAGGGGAAAAAGTGCTGAGGAAGGAAAAAGCAATACTCCAATTAGAGCAAAATTTAAGAGTCCAGGGGTAGGGGTGACAGTGCCTAATGTGTTACAATTTATTGACAGCCTCCCAAAGCTTGGGTTCTGTTCTGGCTCTCAGAGGCAGGCAGGTGTCCCGCCAGGCAGCAGCAGCGAGTCACACCCTCAGTCCTGGCTGGCACAACCAGTAACCATTCCCCTGTGGTTTGGTATCTCCAGCCAAACACAGGGTGTTTGTGGCCACTCGGGTTCATCCTTCAGCAGGGGGGCTCTGCTGGCGCCCCCTGAGCTGGCAAGAGCCATCCTTCAGCCCATGGGACAGGTGACAGCCAGCCCCAGAGCAGGCTCTGGGGGCACAGGGACCAAGGGAACACCTGGCACTCCCCCACCCCTGCCCCTCGGGGACACACCCCCCTCCCCAGGGTGTCAGCAAGCTGTGCCCAGCACTGCAGAAGTCTAATCCCAGTTAAACACAGCATAATCCCAGCCCAGGAGCGACATCTGGGAGCCCCAAGCCTGGGCTTCTCTCCCAACCCCACTCTAAGCACTGCCAAGTCCTGCCCTGCCCCTGCACCAAGTACCTGCCACAGAGCCTCAGAAAGTGGGAGGCAAGAGAACTGAGCACTCCAAGATCACAGTTCTCAAGTGTTCTCCATGGACCTCTCACCCCCCTCCCAGGCAGGCTGGAGGATGGCAGTGGGCTCTCGTTAAATTCTGTGGCCAGAAAAACCCAGCTCAATTGGAGAAATGTTGGCAAATATAATAAACACAAGTACATTAACTCTAATTCTGCGAAGCCTTTGGCTATATTAATCTCTCTTTAATGTAATCACCTATAAATAAATGATGACCCCATGATTTAATACGACATCTGCCATCCCCATTTCTGCACAAGATGTGAAGCAGTGCCTCTGGTACACGGTAGGGTTGGGAATGTGTGCGTGCCTGGCCAGGGCAGCCCCAGCTCCTCGGCCCAGGGGCTCAGCTGCAGCACAGCATTCCCAGCAGGATGATGGAAACACAGACCAGGGCTCCACGGCAGGGCCATGCATCCCCTAAGGCCCCGGGCAAGGGGTGATGCAGCAGAGCTGTTGATAAACACACCAGCACCACCATTCCTGTAACCACTGCCAGGCAAGGGGAGATCAGGACAACCCATCCAGAGATTTGGGGAACAAGGGGGATTCCCTTGGGTGAGCACAGAAGGGGTGTGGGGCACAACACTGATAATGCTGCTCACCTGTGCAACAGTTCCCTCCTGCAAAAACATGCATGAAGGAGGAGAGAGAAAAAGAACCCTTGAGAATCAAAATGTGTTGAAAGGTGGGTTCGTGAAGCCCAACCCAGCCCCTGATGCACTGATCCGAGGGCTCACTGCAGCAGGAGGATCTCAGTCCACAGTGGAAAGGCCCCCAGGCAGGGAAGCACATCATCTTCCATCCTTCTGCCCAGAGGACACGTGGATTGCCCAAGCCTTTCGTGCCCCATTTGCCCCGAGACTGGGCAGCCCAGCAGGGGCTGGTGCCTGCAGCTGGGGCAGCTCTCCCAGCCCAGGGGTGGCTCACGTGGAACAATGCACCAAGGACACAGCTTTTCCATTCAGCACCCAGGAGCAGCAGCCTGTCCTCCTTCTGCCTTGCTCCATCCTCATCCTCGCTGGGCTGAGGCAGGTGGCAGCAGGGCAGCCCATCCACACTCCCATTTGGCAGCCACACTCTCCTCTGTGTCTGGAGCTGCTGCTGCACATCCTGCTAAAGGAAGAGTCTTTAGTTAGGACAGAGCTGGAGGAGCCTCAAGCCTCCAGCATCTGGTGATGGCAGAAGGCCCTGAGGCCAGCCCTGCCCTCAATACCTTTGGCCAGGTAGGCAGGGGCGGCCTGAGGGGCTCCCAGCGGTGTGGGGATCTGCCTAGGGGTCTCCTGGCCCCAAATGCCACAGGACCTGGGTCCATGTGTCCCTCCTGTCTGGAGCTTGGCCTCATGCTGGGGGCTGGGGCTAGCAGGAGACCGCTCTGGTGCTGAGAAGCCCCTTCACGTGCAGGGCTGAGCCCTGACATGAGGCATGGATGGATGCCTCAGGGGAAGACTCCCACCTCTGCCTGAGCAGGTGTGAGCCCTCAAACTGCAAAGAGGAGCCAGATCCCATCCCCCTGCCCCGGGGCTCAAGCACCAAACTCACCAGCACGTGGCTCTGGGGCAGGTCCCACACCCACTGGGGCCGCGCTCCGCAGGGCCTGGACTGAGGGTCTGTGGAGAGAGAAGCATCAGGAGCAGCACAGGGGAAGGAGGAGCCCACATCTCCCCTCCCCAGCACTCAGCCCTGTGCCCAAGCCAGCCCTCTGGGTCTGGTTTCCCCAGAGCAGCCCTGGGGCACACAGGGCAGCTCCTAAGCCCGTGCCCCCAGCCTGGGCCCAGAGCAGGCAGGGCAGGAACTGCAGCCTGGAAAAACGCTCACTCAGGCAGGATGCCTAGTAATAAATTTATTGTATTTTATTACATATTCCCCTTTTTGCACTTAATTCCAATTCCTCATATTCAAACTCTTCTTTCTGAAAGAAAATGATTTTTAACATAAAAATATAAATTCTGCATATTAAAAGTGCATACACCTCGAATAATAAAACATACAAATAAATAATAAAAGGCATTGACACAGTCTCATGCAGTTGTCCTCAAATAATTTAAAATTTATGGTACAATGTTCAACCTCAAGTAGACAGCCTGCTTTCCAATTACTGTACAGGTCAAAAACATTAAAATACAGAGGAGAATATCAAAGGTGTGGGAAAGCCCCACGTCCCTGTACCAGGTACAGTGCTGTGACATGCAGTTTGAGAACTGTAGATATTCCAGTGTAAAATCTGACACTGCGTCCAGAAGAGAAATTGCATTTGCAACAGGACTTAAAATTCAATTTTAACCAATGGTGAGGCACAGGTGGTGAGCAAGTCTGTACAAATTCATACTTGGAAGGCCACAGGACAATAATAGAGCCACTCGTGGCCTGCATTCCCTTGTGTTACCCTACCCAAGGCAATGTAGCACCTCCAGAGGGGTTATTGCACTCACAAATGCCACACGAGCCTGAGCCCAGCGCACGCGGCTGCAGGGCTGAGTGAGCTGGGACTGGTGCTTACACTTAGTTTTAATCTGTGTCTTTTAAGAAACACTATTTGCAGATAAATTGAGTGCTATCACCTTTAAAAAAATAGAGTCCCTAAGCCTTTAGATCTAACACAGACATTGTACAAGTCTTCAGGTGCTTTTCTTTTACGAAATAGAGCTCTTATCAATAACTGCTTTACGATGCTTTTGTTGAGAAAACCATGTAGGACTTTCATCTCACCACAGATTAAAACTAAATTTCAGTTCCCTCCACAGGTATCATTTGATACTGCCAAATTCTTTTGGATTAGTAGGCAAATGACAAAGATTCAAAAAAAACCAAACCGAAGTGGAAAAAAAAACCAAACAAACCACCACCCAACAGTCACATTATTTGGAATGTTGTTTCCAAACAGTGTCCATGCCAGCCGACCAAGGGGAGGGCACCAAAGCTGGGGGGCCAAGAACCAGGAGGGGGCCGGGAGGTGCACGGAGCCCAGGCCAGCCCCGGCCGTGCGGCACACGGCTGCGCGCGCTGTCCCACAGGACACAGCTCAAACCCCACCCCACGGGGCTCTGCAGCACGGACACGCAGCCCAGGGGCTCCCCCAGGAAGGCAGGCAAAGCCCCGCGAGCAGTGTGGGCAGCAGGAGGCCAGCTGGGAGCCGCTCCCCTCACAAGGACACCTCCGGCAGCGCTGGGTGCCCGCAGGCCCTGGGCCTGCCCCTCCTCGCAGCCCCTTCCATCACAGAACCCTGAGCAGGCTGCCCTGCTAACAAAAGGAAAAACAACACAAAACAGAAATCAGTTTGTTCTCCTTTCCCTGCTCCAATCCCTCTAACCTTACATTACGCTCCAGCCTTGTCAGTAATGCAGAATCCTGCAAAGGAAAGAGTCCAAGATGTGCAAAGGAAGCAGGAACCCAGGGACATGCTCCTGTGTGCCAGCAGCAGCTGCACCGAGGCAGCAGCAGCACAGACTCCAGAGCACGGCCACGGCTGGACTAGAGGCTTGCATAGTTAGTAGGGACATGCATCGGGGACAGCACGGCCATGCAAGCTGCCTCACACCGAGGAAAAGGGTTGGTCATGCTCAAGTTTCAGCTTCAGAAAGCAAAACCCCTGCAGCGACGGCGGATGAGGGCACTTGCAGTGGGAGAAGTGCAATTAAGCTGCTAGCTTTCTATCCTAAGCATCTTGTTTTTATTAATCCATATTTGATAAGTCTGAAAGGGTTAACAATTTACACACCCAAAGTGAGACACAAGTTACAGAGAACTGCAGGCACCAAATTGTCTATCAAATGTGATTAATACAAATAAAAGGTGCCTCTTCAATACACGTCATTGAAAATGTGCTTATAACTTGAATACTACTAAACACTATCCAAAAGACACAGCCCAAAAAGGGTAAAAAAAAGTCTCTAGGTGACTCCTGTAGGAATTGAGCACTGGAATGAAGGCGCTGCTCTCCTGCGCCCAAAGGCCAATTCCAGGGGCAGGAGCAAGTGGCAGACTAGGGACATGGGGTGAAGGGCAAGTCACACGCTGGCACAGCAACTCCAACCCAGGGCCAACTGGAAACACTGCCTGAATGCCTGCTTGCCTTGGAGCTCACCTGTCTGGGAGCAGGGACGCTATTGGGCTTCCCCTTCCCAGGCAGTTCCCATCACCATGAGGCATACCTTTGCTTCCAAGACCTTGGCAGGAAGGTCCCAGAGCCTGGCATCCCCAGACAGGCTGGGCAGGACAGGCCTGGCAGCAGCTGCTCCCATCACACTCAGGTGCCCATGAGACTTCCAGGCCCTACATGCCACCACGCAGGGGACGTGGAGGTCCCTGGGCAGCAGCGGGCTCTGGGAGATGGCAGAGCCCACCTTCCCCCCAGCCATGAGTGCTTCTGATGGCCAACAGGAACTTTTAGACATAACCATGTACACGCAGCTGCTCCAGAATAGCCTCAAGCCATTGCTGCTTGAAGGATCCACATGCAAAGCCACGGTGGTGTTGGCATCTAGGACTTGGCAGATCCCTCTTGAGTGTTCCCTGGTACCATGCCACATCCTGGCAGCTGGACAACACAATACCATGGACAGGAGTTCCTACACATGGAAGGGGCAAGAGATAAGTCTGCTTTAAAGCAAGGAGAGAAGACGATTTTTCCCCAAATCCCTTTAAGTGGGGCCTGTAATAACCTGCACTCAGTTTCAGAAACATTTATCCTGCTTCATTGATGGAGTCATGACTGTAAGAGCAACAAAGCTTTGATTAACACTCCCAGTGAACAGTGTTTCCCAGACCCATAGCCTCTCCTGTGCAAGGAAGCTCATCTCCTACTGAAGATGTGTGCAGTGGCTGTTCCCAAGGGCGCTGATACAAAGAGGACACACACGGGGCAGGGACTGCACTCCCCACAGATGGCACACACACGTTTTGCCTGGCATGCGTCTCATGTCCCACATGAACTCTGGTGCCCCCTGGTAAGTCAAACCACTTTGCCTGAGGACACTCCAAGCCAAGCCCTCCTGAGCAGAAAATCCAGCAGAGAGGAGCAGCATCCCACCTGCTCAGAGTTGAGGGTACTGTCAGCACAGCCCCTCCTGCCCACTCACACTCCTCTGGGAGCAAGGAGCCTGTGCACCAGAGCTGCTGGTACAGAGGGACAGAGAAATCCAGTTTGGCAGCATGAAGAGAGCAGACAGTGCTGGAGCTGGCAGCAATTAGCATCAGGAATTATGGAGAATGTGCAGAAAGAGAGGGAGATTGGCATCTCATGGGATTGCAGAGGTTCAACCACTTTTATCAGCTGCTGGAATATCAGGACCTCCATCTCCCTTCTACCCAAATGAGAGCTCCAAGAACCACTGTCTTGCTCCAGATACAAACACTGAACTGGTGTTCAGCTAAAACATGGGTTTGGACATGGTTTCAAATTCCCTTCAGTCAGGCATGCAGAAGCACAGGAGGAAAACCACCTCAAAATCCACACACCAGCTTCCAGTTAAAAACTCCTTCAGTGAGCAATGACATGAAAAGAAAATGCCATTTGATAAAAATAACCTTTCACAAATGTCCATGGTAAAATGCACAGAAAGTAGTTCTGTCTATTAAAAGATCCCAAACCGAGTCAGCATAAGCCACCAGAATTACATTCTTTCTAGAGGAGTTGTTACAAGAGAAGAGCCAAGACAGTGTAAGACCTTAATACAGATAAAACCTTAAACAAATGCTTCAACATCAACATTTCAGGGAGTAATTTAAGTACTGCAATGTGAAGCAAGTCTTATCTGCTCTGCTGGATATAACAGAAAATAATCCAAGAATAATCCAAGTCATACATTTCAGAAGCAAGCAATGCAATCTTTGCTTCTTGTTGCTGCAATAAATGAGACTGAAACAGTGCCCAGGCAAAGGAATGCACTGAGGGGACAGTCATATTTGAGTTGGAAGTCAGAGCTTTACACCCGCAGGCTGTGGGCACTGCTGGGGCACGTGAAGGGGGTGCAGCAGGACATCACCAGGACACTGCAAGGGTTACACTGCAGGTGGGCTCAGCCCCACACACACTCCAAGGAGCCAGCTACCCCCAGCCTTTCCCTCCCAAGCTTGCTGCAGGTGTGTGGTGAGCAGAAAACTGATCAGAGAGCAGCAAGGTGCCCAGCAGACCCGGGGGCCAGGCTGCCTGCAGGGCAGGCAGCAGCTCAGCAAGGGAGGTGGCACAGGCCAGTTTATTATGCCGATGGGACAGAGCACACACATCCCTGGCCCCAAGCTATGCCCAGAGAAGCTCTGCCATTGGGCTGGACAGGCACAGACCTCGCTCAGCGGAGAGCGTGCCCAGCACACTGCCCGGCTTGTCACAACCCACACGACAGGCTGTGGCCATAAAGGATATGCAGCACATCAATAAAAACTCAAGGGATTTTAAAAAAAGGATTACACCACATATACGTAAAAGATTTAAGAAATCCACCTTCAGAGGAACCTTACAGAACTTGAGGAATCTCCCCTGTAAGAAGGGCATGTAAACAAAGACATCAGTAGATGTAGTGTTTTGACCCTGATGGAGGCTGTCGTCCAAACAAGAAGGGGAACCTTCCACTGAGGGACACACAGCAGCCAGACCCACAGGGAGGGGACAAGCATGCCAGAGCTCTGGAGAACAGGAAAACTGCCCTGGGGGTTTGGGTACAGCCCCTCCAACCCACACAAAGGGGCCTGTCAAAGCATGCTCAGAGAGGGCAGGATGACACTCGATCTAAACATCATCCCGAGAGATAATGGAGGCTTCATTACACCATGATAAGGGTCTGAGCACATTCAGAAACGCTTCCCAGGAGTTTGAACACAGGCATCCTGACAGCATCATGGCCATCCAGGTGTGTGGACATAACTCTCCCATGGCACTGCTTCCACAGGACAAGCTGGCCAGCAGCTGCTGCCCAGAGACTTCTTCTGTTGTTTAGCAGAGCATTTCAGAAGAAAGTAGTTAAACAGGACAGGGTAGAGGTTGCCTTAGGTATGGACAAAGCAAAACTCTTCACAGACACAGCAACAAAAACTGCAGGTTGTATTTCAAACTTCCTAGTGTTGTTATGTAAAAATGAAATCTATGACACAGACGTGCACAGAGACACACAGGTACCTTTCTGTCCGTCACTAATGCTAGTCCCTCCTATACTGGCTGAGTATATACCTGAGAAACAACATTAGTGTTGAAATATTGCCCTTTAGAAAGCTTGAAAATGGAGGGGAGCAGGGACAGAGTTGAGAGCAGAAAGAAGCGACAGTCTCTCCAGTTTCCTTCGCATCCTCCACAGCTCAGAACAAGGCCATACACCAGCGTGGACACAGCCCACTCAGAACAAGAGCAAAGGAATATCAGTTCACAGCTCTACAAAGCACACCAGTGTCAGTACAAATGGGGGTCAGGTCCCAACCCTCAAATCTGAAGAAAGTTGTTGCACTTTCGACAGAGACTCCTGTACAAGTGCTATGGGACAGCTGCGTTCATGTTCAACAATGACTCCAGCTAGGCTACTTGCACCAGTGCTGGCTGCCTGTGGCTATTTGGTTTGATGGCAGAATCAAAGGCGCTTTAACAACTTGCAGTTAACTTCTCCTCAAAACATACCTTAGGCACATGAACAAAAAACAAGAGCTCAGAATAAATTAGCTTCTCAGCAGAAGAAAAGACACCTGGATTGCAGCATTTCACTGAGGTTCCAGAGAAGGCCGTACAGACACCTGCATGCTGGAAGGTAACTTCTTCAGCGGCTTGTCAGCAGGCTGCTTGCCACTGGAAGGAGGAGACTGGACTCCGGGATCTAGCTGGGAAGACTTGGACTTGCGACTGGATAGCAGAGAATGTTTGTTAGATGTGGCATCTTTTGAGACAAGTTTTTCTTTTGTAGTAATGTTGGCATTGGTTTGACGGGCTGGTGGGACACCACCCTTCTCCGGTTTGTCCTCCAGCACATTTTTACTGCCTGACTTGGAACTGACACTCCCTGTCTTTTTTGAAAGCATCGTCGTCTTCCCCAGGTCTGCCGACCTCCGTGTCTCCTTCTGCCTTAAGGCTGATTTAAAGAAAGACAAACCCTTCTCTTCTGACTTGCTGTCCCTCTTGAGCCCAGACCGCAGCCCAACGTTTGGGGAGCGCAGGTTGGCCATGGAGGAGCTGCGCACGTGCTTGCTGTCCACTGCCCTGCTGTCGCTCCTGGAGTGGCTGATCCGCGGGGAGCTCGTCCTGGAGCTGCTGGTAACGCTCGTTTTATCCGACCCCAGACTGACCTTGGAGCCCTCCCTGCTGAGGCTGCGCTCCGAAGTCCGGCTCTTCCCAGAGGAAGAGCCCTTAGTCAATGAGCCTGATGGGGTTTTCTTGGCAGCTGTGGAGGATGGAGAAGAACCTGACCTCTGCTTCTGTTGAGCTGATGGGACAGATGCCTCCAGGGGCTTCGTGCTGTGCTCCTTCCTAGCCTGAGTGGGAGCAGGGGTCCCGTGTCGCCCGCTGACCCTAGAAGAGTCTGTCTTACTTCTAGACCGGGAAGCTTTCTGAGAACTCTTCAGTGGAGGAGAAGACTGAGAGACTTTGGTCTCTTGGGTAGCTAAGACTGTCCTTCCCTTCCTCAAACTTTTGTCCGGCTCAGAAGCTCCTTTGGAGCTGTGACCCTTCTTCGGGGTGTCATGTGCCTTCTCTGCAGCCAGCCCTGTCCCAGCTGGGGCTTTCACCTCCTTCACTGGGGAGCTGTCCACAGAATCACTCTGGTCAACAAAGGCGATTTGATTGTTGTTATCAAAAGGGTCCAGAGCAGGGTGATTCCTGTCTGGCTGCACAGAGCTTTTACCATACCCATCTGAAAGGTCTGAGCTAGATGTCCTTACAACGGACTCTTCCCTGAATGCCCCCTCCATGACAGCCAAGGGGGCCCTGCGAGCTGTCCTGTGCTCTCGCCGACTGCTGTCACAGGGCTCCAAGTAGCTGCTCGAGAGATTCCTCAGGCTGCCAAAGCACGAGGTGGAGACTTTATCATCAGCAGCCTCCCCAATCTTCTCCAGAGTGGAGGCAGAGGTATGTACTGGGGAATCTCCAGAGAAGCGTGATGGGGAGTTGGAGCGGAACTGCAGTTTTGCAGAGAGTGACCATGAGGGCCTGACACCATTTTCACTCACTGCCAGTGGGCTGGTGACAGAGGATCTGGATGACAAGCTCTGACGCTGGACACTCCTTACAAATGGTCGAGTTGAAAATCCTCCTGCAGAGAAAGCAAGTGACAGTCTCAGTGGGAAAGCCAAGGCTGCAGCTGGTTTACCCCACCCATCCATGTTTCCCCACAAGAGCCAAGCAGCCCATCCACACCACGCTCTCTCTCCATGCAGGCTGCAGGCACAGCTTCTTGCACAAAAGCTGAATGAGGAATCCAACAACCGTTATTTGCTAGGGGTCACCCAGGAGTAACTCTCTAAAGCCTCTAACTGATAAACCAGATTCTTGTCTCATCCCTGAGCAGCAGATCAAACACAAGGTTTGCACCTTGAGAGTCCCTGAAACTGGCAAGATCACCAGCAAGGATTATGATTCTGTATTAAAGAATATTTCCCAGAGCATTCTGTGAAAGGCAAAGTAGGATTCCTACCTCTAGATCAAGTGATGTAATTGTATTTAGAAAACACAAAATGAAGTGTGTTACTTTAGAAGTGTGCCTTCCATGGCCACACCTGACAGCTGCCATGGCACTGCTGCAGGGACATCTCCTCAGCAGCTTCCAAATGCTCTGACTGACCCATGAAGCTCCACATTCTCAGAAGTTACAAGGCAACGTGTGGAGGAGCCAGGCAAAGCCTGGAACTGAGCAGTAACTCGCGTACATGAGTGAATGTGGATCTCCCTCCCTCCCTGGGACCGTCCAGCAGCACAGCAGCAGGCAATTAGTGCCTATGCTAAACCTGTCAGCACTGTGTCAGCCACCCCGCAAAAGTGATGCGGTGAGATCCAGAGAGAACACGAGCACGAGAAGCTCCTGTCTGAGAGGTTTTGTTGATGGCATTTGCTTTCTTTGGAAGGCTCCTCAAGGTTCCCGCCCTGCTCTCCTCCAACCTTTCATATCAGACAGAAGTCCACCTTCTGTGCTCCCACCGAGCCAGCTCTTGCCTCTGTCAGCTGCTGGAGTAACCATTCCTTGCAAGCACAGATTTTGCAGCTGTTTTAGTAAGGATGCTGCAACAGAAAGACAAGCAGCCCGGTTTGCCCCCCGGCAGCGATACACACCATCATCTTCACTGCGCTCCCCGGCGAGCTCCACGGACTCGGAGAGCGAGGCGAGGGAGGTGCGGCGCGAGGAGGCGGCGGAGGCCACGCTGGGCTGCTTGCTGCCCGGGAGCCGGCTGACCCAGTGCTCGCACAGCGACGAGCTGGTGGAGCCTGCGGGGAGCGGCACCGCGTCAGCGGCTGCACCTGAGCCCGGCGGGCAGGAGCCAGGCAGCGCCGCCCTGCCCTGCCCCGCAGAGCCCCTGCAGGCAGGGAGCCAAGCACCTCTGCACTGCCCTGCCCTGCCCCGCAGAGCCCCTGCAGGCAGGGAGCCAAGCACCTCTGCACTGCCCTGCTCTGCCCCGCAGAGCCCCTGCAGGCAGGGAGCCAAGCACCTCTGCACTGCCCTGCCCTGCCCCAGCAGGCACGGAGCCAAGCACCACTGCACTGCTCTGCTCTGTCCTGCAGAGCCCCTGCAGGCACGGAGCCAAGCAGCACTGCTCTGCCCTGGCAGACACCCGAGCCCGGAGCCAGCCCTCGTGGCCCCAGCATCCAGACACTGCCAAGGGAACTTACTCCTATGGAGCATTCATGGTCAGAACAAGAAGGGAGAACTGTACTTGTCCCAGTGTGCTGTGAATACCAGCATGCAGGCAGTGGTGGCATTTCAGCTGCCACCCCAATGCCACAGAAATCTCTTATTTCCTAGAGACAAGTCACCAAGCCTGCATCTGCCCACAGCTCACCCTGGATTCCACCAACACGTGCACTATTGGTGCCTCCTTGGGACTGAGCTGCCACAGGGAAGGAGCAAGTCATGATTTGATGCCCTCACAAGGGCAGCTCTGAGCAGTGGGGCCTAGGGGCTTCCCCCATTTCCACAGCCTCCCTGCCACAACTGCCTTAGCAGAACAGATGGAGAGTTCCCACAGCCTCAGACAAGCCTTGCTGAGTTCTGGGACACAGGAGTGGGGGCTTAAGCAAATATGGGTAGAAAATTCTCCAGCAGGACAAACTATCCATGGAAGACAGCCAGTGCCAGCAGGGCTTACCTGCCACCGAGCTGTTGGCAGACCACGAGGGGATCGCTGTGCGTCGCTGGTAGAACAAGATATAAGCGGTCTGCTTGCAGACTTCACTTTCAGAAAGTTGCTGAACTTCACTGTCATCGAAGCAGTACCACTGGCCATCAACAGAATTCTTGCAATATGCTAAGAAATAATACATTACTGTAAGACCCCCCTCACTCCTACTGCTCCCAGGTTTGCTGTATGATATTTAACACAACCTTATCGTTATGATGGACTCAGAGGACAACGGAGGAAGAGATTTATTCTTGCATCATCTTCCAGTCTGACTGGCAAGATGGAAGCCTGAGGCTGCTAGAACATAATACACAGCTTACATTTCAGGACTTTCTTTGTCCAACATTACCGCTCAGAACAGAACATCATTTGGGGTGTTCACTTCACCTTCACTGCTTCCAGCAGTGACTCCCTTTCTGACTCCATACAGAAATATAACCAGTTTCTTTGGGACAGGCTGCACCATAGATAGCATAGCAGGACACTTGCCTGTATAGTGTCCCCCTTGCATGGTGCCATGGTGGTTGCAGACAGCATACAGGTCATAGATGTAGTCCTCAGGATCTCTGCCGAGGCCGTAAGGTTTCCTCCAAGGTGACCAGTGTGATGGCAGGCTCCAGCTGCTCTGGCTGCGTTTCACAACGTGAGGAGTCATGTCCAAGCCACTCAAGGGAAATTTAACCATGTTCTGAAGTTTCATCCTTCGGTCTCCTTCCTGTGTACAGAGAAGAGCATGAGCTGCAGAGGCCAAGGCCACCATGCCTGGGAAATCCCCAAGAGAGGAACACAAAGGGCACAACGGCTGCCTCTGAAGGGGGGAGTCTACTCACATTATTCAGCAGTCCTCCAGCAATACTACAGGCATCCTTACCTGTCTAAACCTTTTGAGATGTATGATGAGAACATCAGGTAAGGTCCAGAGGCTCAGCGTGATGCTACCCTGCTGCAGCTGCTTACAGTGTGGGCATCGCCATGCGTCATCTGGGGCAAGCTACAAGGAATGGCAGCAGTGGGTATTGGTTTTCAAATTCCAAGGCAGCTTGCACCACACCACTGCTCCTCTGCTGCCCAAAGTCCAGTGCAGATACTGACCCCTCTGCCTCATCTCCCTCCAGCATTTATCAAGCTCAAATGCAGGGCTCCCAATGATGCTTTTCAAAGTGACAAGCAGAGACGTGTGCCTCACTCAGGAGGCATTTTCTGCTGCAAGGCAAAATTCAGCCAGTGTTGCTATGCAGGGGACCATTTTGCACCTTATAAACACCAGTGCCTTGAAAGTGGAGAAGGAAAAGGAAAAACCAAGGCAAAAAGCAGGCAGGCTTGGCAGCCTGAAAAATATTATCACAAGAAAACCAGCAGTAGAAAAAAGGCAGGAAAAAGAAGCAGAAAAAAAATCAGAACAGAAAGAAGAAAAGTGCACTTTGGATGTCCACTGACACCTCACTGCCCTCTGAGAACCCTCTTCCTCTGTAGTCCCAACAGCACAGAGTTACACACTGAAGACTCTCCCTGTGCCCAAGCCTCCCTCCACAGCCCAGTGCTCAGAGAACTCAGCAGCCACAGAGATTTAAGCTGTCAAACAACTCTTCCCCCATCTCTCAAGGAACCAACAAGAGAGGCTCCCAAATTATTACAGCTCAGTCCTGTGTCCAAAGACTACCTCCAGACAAGCCCTTTGTACAGCAGAGTACAGACTACCAAAGGAATCCAGATGGCTCCCGTGTGCCAGGCAAGGGCCAGGTCAGAGCCCTCTCCAGCCTGCCTGTGGCACACCATCACTCCTGCCTCCTCAGCCTCACACAACGAGCAGAGCCAGGGCAGGGGAGCAGCCACGTTCCTGCAGAACTGAGCTCAGTGGTCACTGAGCTCTGTTCGAGGGGTCCCACTCAGTGGGGGCTGCCTGAGCCCACCCCAGCCCTGCTCAAGCTGGGGAACACACAATTGCTCCAGGACACTGCCATGAAGCCACATTGTCCTAACCTCTTTATAATATTTATAATAGTTCACAGAAGGAAATTGCCAAAGAGAGGACTAAGTTCTTGTCTCTGGGCAGCAAAGAACCCAGCAGCAGGACCTCCCACAACCTTCTCACTGCAGAGGAGCTCCGTTAGCAGCACAGATAACTGGTCTTGTGTTACAAATCTGTTCTGCTGTCACAAGGAATCAATGTTTGCAGAAAAGAGCTGCTCTGCAGTGAAGGAGCTCCTGTGGCAAATGAACACGCCGAGCACACAGTCTGTATCTACCTGTTCCTCTTTGGTGTACAGTTGGAAACACTGAGATAAAGTGCAGATCTGAGGTTGATGATGAAGCTCTCTCTGCTGGCGGACGCTTTCAGAGTCGGGAATATATTCCTCTTCTGTATTCACAAACAAGCTGCATCAGGGAGACACCACATTTACCAGCACAGCCCCTTGCTCCCCAGGCTGTCCCTGCAGACAGGGGCTGGGCACAGGTGGAGTTTGAGTTGTCTCATGTTTGCTGAAGGATGCACAGTTCACACAAGCAAGCTGCAAGCAGCAATTGTGAGGTGAACACAGTTTAAGATTTTTTACTTCGTACTTACTAATCTTTAGTTTCTTTGTCCCATTCTACCACTAATTTCACATGAGCGGTTCCCCCCTGTCCGCATGACTTCAATGCCCTGCAGAGAGGAGCAGACATAAGTCACACCACCTTTCAATCCAAAGTCTACATTACCTTCTACATGCATGCAATTTCTCTCCCTTCACAAGCCCTTCATCCTTCCTCCACTCCCACAGCTCAAGTTTGCAAAGGAGTAAAAGGAATTCACACAGCAAAACACTTGGCAAAGCTGGTAAATGCCTTCACCCAAGTATGTGAGTTCTGTAAGGCAACATACACCTGTTACAGAACAAGCATTTACCAACATTTTAAAGAATAACAGGCACAGAAAAAAATTTAAAATAGTGGGAGTAATATTTTCATTCTGTTCTCCATTTCCAGGGAGAACAGACTCCAGATGGCATGACACACAACTGAGGTATTCTCATACAGCTTCTGAGGATGCTCCCTCATTTCCCTGCTCCTCAAGCCTCTGCAGTCTATTCCACACATCCACAGCAGGACTGTTCATTTCTGCATGGTTAACATCAAGTTCCCAGCTAACACAGCTCACCTTTCCACTGTTGGGTGGCAGAGGGGTCGCTCCTCCTGAGGTAGCAAGTATGTTATGCCCACAACACTGACCACTCGCAGGCTGAACGGGCAAACCTGCCAGAGAGAACAGAGACCACCTCAGGGGCTCCAGCCCAACCTGCCCACGTGCAAACTGCTCCCAGCACTGGCTGACAAAGACTTTACCCTGGAACACGTTTGCCATGAGAAAGCAAATGTACAAGGTCTCAAATATGCCTATGCCAACGAGCTGACAGAGGGCTGGGGTACAGCAGTGGAACCTGTGCATCCAACAACTACTCTCTGGTAACCAGAGAGGACATTAGTCTCACCTGCAAGCAGGCTGCAGGCCGCAGGAAATACTGCATCTTCTCCAGTATTTCCTTCTGCAGAATATCCCAAGCAATTGTTTTTTCCAAGTGCAACACAAAGGGCAAGCCAAACCTATGGGAAGGAGAAGCATTTGAGGAACAATTAAAAGATTCTCCTGTTCTCCAGCAATTGGAACTCCAAACTACATGGGAGAACTTCACGTGAAGTTTTGTGAAGCTTCAGAGACTGAGGCGGTTCTCAGACTCCACTTGATACAAATGCCTTTGCCATGGTTGTTTCTCACTTGTCTCCCTCCCCCCATTTTCACTCCAATTTAAAATTCCCACCCATAACAGGGTCTGGTCAAACATGCTGCTCTCAAACCAAAGGTGGTGTATCCTCCCAACTGGGCTGCATTTGTTCCTTTACAGTAATGCAGTACTTGAAGTTCACCAAAATTAGAAATATTTTGCTGCACACAATAATACTTTTTGATCAACATGTTCTTTAGCACCTGCTGTGAGCTAGGGATGCAAGCTGCTGCTCCTTCACCTGGAGCCTGTACTACAGGAGAGTAAAAGCAGGTCAGTTTAGGAAGCAGCCAGAGGAGTAACTCCAACCATGCTGCTGCCAGTCACCTTTTGCTCTGCTGTCCAGTGCACGCTCTGTTACACACCAGCAAGACAATCTTGTCATTTGCTGCTAGTTTAGGACAGGACTGTTCCAGTTTTCCAGACTTCAGCGTTCCTTGAGAGTAAGCTATTGTTCGGGAGTGCTCAGTGCCACATTTCAAGTTATTCAGGTTATTGTTCACATGTATTCCTGAAAAATTAGGAGAAGGGAAGCATTTCATTATGTCATTTGCCTTTAGTGCCCTGATGCCCTCGTCAAGAAGCCCTCCTTGGGCTACAGAGCAGCAGGTCAGTAGGGAATCAGGAGCATTTTCATCACTTGTACAGAGGCTTCAAAGAGCAACTACCTTTCACAGTGCCTGTTTCTTTAGAGAAGGACATTATATGCAAGTGCTCCCCATCTGACTTTTCACAGCAGGTTGTACAAGCACTCTCAGCTTTTACTGCCCTCAAGAAAAAAGTGAAGTGCCAGGAACTCAATTTGTTACTTTCAATAATGAAATTTGCCTTTGATTACACTCCATCTGCCCAGGACACCCTGATTCCCTTTCACTGATGGGACATGCAGATGTGAGGAGTTTGAACTGGGAAAGAGAAAGTGTTTTTGCTCATTCCCGAGACTGTTTATTCATCACTAGCAATCTGATTTTAAATAACACAATTTCAGTGGCTTCATCTGGTCCCTAGCAGGTCTTTAAATTAAGGCTGACAAGAGATTTCACATTAAGCCAGCCTGGCCTGCAGCATCAGCCCCAGAGGAGGCAGAAAGGAGTGTACAACACTGCTTGATAACGTCCCAGCTGACAACACTATTAAATCTTCCAGAATGAGCCTGGACAAAGTCAGAGCTGAAATCAATACACCAGAACATCAACAGCTTGTGGGACTCATTCTTTTCCCACACAAACCTCCCTCACTAGTCACCTGAAGTGGGCAGTAAGCAGAGTTATTGACTCACCTCTCTGACTGAGGATGCCCTCAGGCCTGAAGATCTCTGGGGTCTCAAAGGCAAAAATGCAGTCGCTCTCGTGGATGGTGTCCAGGTCGTCGGTGTCGCAGAAGGAGCGATGGAACCCATCGTAGTACATCTCTGTCAGCACGATCTGCAGGCCGCAGGAGCAAACCAGAACCCATCAAACCCATCAGCTCAGTGCCCAGCCTCTCAGCTGGGATTTTCCTGCTGAGGGAGGGCACTCTTCAAGACATCCTGTCATCAGCCAGGAGCAAGGAATGGGGAAAAGGACAGTCATAAATGAGAGGCTGGGGTAAAAGCAACATATGGACAGGTTTTGGTGGAATTCATCAGCCCTCCTGAAGCTCTTCCTACAGAGGAATTCACCGTGAGTGCCCAGTGGTTGCCTCACTGCCAGCATGCACAGATCACCACGGGATCAGGCAGGTCTGCACACTCCACTGAGGGCTGTGACAGTATCACTAGGATTCAAACAGCCAATGCACAGGGAAAAGCACGATCCAGATTTCCACCACCACCTTGCTTCCCTGTTCAACCACGGGCAGCAAATTTTGATTCCTACGTATCCAACAAGGGACAAAAGCCCCCCCCGTCCCTCCCACTGCAGGCAGGGCACTCAGGTGAGCAGCCCAGGCCTTACCTGCTCCGTGGGTATCTTGGTTTCCGAGGAGACGGCCTCCCGCAGCTGGGCCACGGTCCCGGAGAGGGGCACGGCCACGCCGATGCGCATGCAGTGCGAGCACCTGCCCTGGTACACCACGGTGACGTACAGCGGCCTGGGGAGAGCACGAGCACTGCCAGGCCGGGCTCAGCACCTCCGGGCACTGCCTGCAGCAGCCTCAGCCCAGCCCGGGCACATCCCGGCTCCCAGCAGCTACAGGGCCCTCCTGACCGCCCGGATCCACCTCACACTGCTGCTGTGCTCAGCTGCAGCCGGACAAGGGTGCTTCATTTACAGACTCCTTTCCTACTACACGGCCTGGAGTTACTTGTATTGCTTGGAGTTACAAGCAGAACACCTCAAAAAAGGCCCACAAAGTTAAAACCAAAACTGTCTATGAGAAGGCAATCAGTTTTCCAGCACGGACCCTGTAAGGAAGCTAGGGACAGCCAGTGTAAGAAAGCACCTTGAAGTACTTGGGGAACTGCTGCTGCTGCTGCCTCTCAGCCCTCAATCCTGCCTCCAACAGCAACCAGCAGCACTACTGGGGAGAGAAGAGGGAGGGCACACTGCCCCTAGACAGCCCACTCAGCCTCCATCCGGTGGTGAAGCAGGGATTTCCAGAGCAAATGTGACACAGCAATGTTTAATCTGCCCTATCATCACACTGCTCCATAGCTTCTGGAACCTACACAAGTTTTCTGGATACAAACACCAGGTGAAGGAGTTTGTTTATATCACAGGTAGTTTTGCTGTACATCTGTATCTTCATTTTGAATACTGTATCTGGATTTTTTTTCCTCCCCTGAAGCTTTTTTCTTTATTTGCATCAGCTTTCTTTCAAAAAAGGAAAACATTTTGCAGGAAAAATTTTAACTTCAATTTTTGAAATTGGAGTGATTATGAAGCTGTTTTTAAAAAACAAAGTGTGTTCATCCTTTTCTCCTTTTTAATTTTAAAATGCTGTAAATCAAGTGAGAAGCAAAATATTTTGCTTTCTTTTGCTAAAAAGAAAAGACTTTTTTCCCAAAATTAATTCTATAGGAAGGATAGGCCTTTCTGAAACAAGTAGAAGGCTCAATTTTCCACTTTATCTGCAAGCAAAACATTACATCCCCGCACAGTCCTATCTATCTTTTTCAGTGACTTATGAGATGTTGTGCTGCTGCTGCCTCCCTGCTGTAGCAAACCCACAAAAGGCATGCATGGAAAGAGGCAGCGTGACGCCCAGGACAGCTCCGTACCGAGTGTGGGGCAGAGGGATCGGCAGCGAGATGCACAGGAAAGGGTCAAAGGTGTTGCTCTGCTTCTGGCAATGAGGGCACGTCAGGGAGGACCTGGGACAAACAGGGATAAAAGGGCACAGTTACACCTCACTGCACTGGCAATGCATAAACCATCAAATCCCATGCCCACCACCAGCAGATCACACGGGAAACCCTGGAAGGGTTTTGTCTTTGGAGAGAGGTGAAGTGACAGGACAGGGACAGAGACAGCCAGCTCTGGGGTGCACACAGCTCTTACACAGGCAAAGCTCCAGACAAGAGCCCATTCTCATCCAAAACTCCACTCTCATTGAGTCAATCTGCACCTTACATAGAATGGCTTTGTGTCTTAGACCAGACTTAAGGTTTCTCCTCTGCAAAGGAACAGTTGGCAAATACAGGGGAGAAAGCCCAGCAATTAGAGTTCTTACAGCAGTACTGGCACAAGCCATCAAGCAGCACTGGTGATTCAGCTGTTCTCTTCCAATAGCTCTGAAATTAGAAAGCTCTCTTCCCAGAAAGTAGGGAAACTCAAGGCAAAGCCCTGAAGGGACAGAGAAGTTCTGCTCAGAATTCCCAAGTGCCAGATGACAAGCACTCTGCACACACTGGGGATCCCTAACTCCCAGGCACCTCTAGATCCTGCCATGGGCTCTTCCCTCTGACAGTCAGTGCCATAGCACTAGGCTTTCCTGAGCCTTTTCTCATAAAGCACTGACTCACTTTCAAGATGCACAGGAACAGGTGTAGTGGTACATACTTCAGATTTACACAGAATATACCAAATTTGAAGCAGCGAAATTCTCTTTCCTGCAGAGCAAGGTCTGAGTTCAGCAGGAATTCAGAAACAGCTGTTAACACAGTGACACCAGTCCCAGCTGTACTGGGAGCTAGTGCTAGTTTAGAATTATACTGGGGTCACCCAGACGTTCAACAGATTTACAAAATACCTTACCTGTACTGGGCTTGAAAGAGTTCCTGCACAAAAGTGCTGCTGATGGGAAAGGCTGGGCCCTCAAGCAGCACGTCATCCTCCAGCGGCGGCTGAAAGAGAGGAACAAACCCCTGAGGCACACCCAGGTGTGGGGGGTGCATGGAGCACGTGGCTCCAGAGCACCAGCCAAACTTGGCCTTCCTTAGCCAAAACCACTGGAAAAATGCCACAAGTGTTTCAACTGCCAAGCACACTGTGCTCCAAAGGGTGGGCATGCAGGAAGGCGAGGTGGCCAGGGCAGCCCAGGGAAGGGCACAGGGCTCACACCTGACAATTGCCCTCCTGGCCATTGCAGAGCCACTCAAACACCACTGCCTAAGGGAGCACTTACCAGGGATTAGTGGAACAGTTGGTTACATTCCCAGGGCAGAAACAAACATTACTTTAACCCAAGCTTTTGTTCCACCTGAACTACTGAAGTTGAGAAGCCAATGGGGAGAACTACATCAAAGGAAAGCCTGTGTGTAGAGTTAGACTCCCCCACTGTCTCCCAGCAGAATCCCTCACCTTGAGTGGAGGCATGCCACCAGAGTTCACCACGTTGTTCAAATCCTCGTGGACTCTGTCGAGGAGCCAAAGCAGGAACTCCTGGGCGTCGTGCTGGGCGTTCCCGCGGTACTGCATCGCGTTCTTGGACACGATGTTCTGCGCAGAGAGAGACAGTGCAGCAGCAGCTCATGCACAACTGAGGCCATTCCACCACACCTGCCCCTGCCTCAGCACCTGACACTGCTGCCCTCGTGACACCTTGTTTGTCCAAGCGGAAGCAAAAAAAGAATTTAGTCTCCTAACGCCCACACACTCTGTCTTGCTCACCGCAGCCTCGGTGAGGTCACACATTTCCAAAAACCTTGATGCAGGTGTTCAGTGCTAATCTTGGTCTACAATTCCAGGACTCAGCCAGGATCAGGACATCTAAATCACAGATGTTTCAACAGTCTGATCATCATCATGTAGGTAGAGCAAAATTAATTCCCATCAGCACCCTGTCAAGCACAGGAGTACTACAGGCCACCACAGAATTTTTTCCCATGGGCAGCAAGAATCCACTATGCATAACTTGCTCACCCTAAACACTATCTTCTATCACCATCCCAACCAAGGAGGTGCAGCTTTCCCTGCACACAAGGAACCAAGGTATCCCAGAGCAACCAATGCTGGAGCAGCACCTGTCCCGTGCTGTGCTGCACCTGCATCCTTGGCACAAAAACTGTCCACACAGGACTCTGACTTATTAAGCAGGATCCCCAAGAGGACCAAGAGGCACGAGCAGAGGCCTGGCAGTACCTGCAGGGCAGGAATGAGTGGGAAGGCTGCAGAGGCTGCACATGTGCCTTGAGCCAGAGCTCCTCCACTCCTCTAATCAGACTTTACAACAGATTTGAGAAATGAGGTTGGGTTGCTCGCTTTATCCCTCTGAAAATTAGGTCACTGGGGAGGGGGGTGGTGATGAAAGAGGCAGGAAAGGACTGATAAACACAGTCTCTATGCTCTATAATCTGTCCACCTGTCTCAAGGCTGCAAAATAATGGAAAACAGAAATAATCTGCACTCATTACATATGTGCAGCCCTTCTGATAGCAGATTTACTGCCCTTGCTGTGCAGGGAGCATCACCCTCCCACATAAAACATGTACACACAGCTTGAACCATGGGAGTGGCCCCCAGCCAATACTCTGTGCCACACTGGTGTGACCCCAGGACCTCTGCAATGTAAGCTCAGCTTGGGACGCTGCTGCAAATCTTTTTATGGGGGAGAGAAATTTGAAGCAGTCTGTGGGCACTTGAAGATTAATGGTGACCAAACAATCTTCTCTGCTCCTAGTTCCTGTTAGGCAAAGCAAAACCACTGGCAGAAATAAAACGATAAAATATAATCCATAAAATGGATCCAAAAAAGGCTCTTCAGGTACCAGCCTGATACCTCTTGTCCTCCTTCAGCAGAAAGGTGAGCTGAATGCACCCAGACAATGATGCAGGGAAGAATGTAAGGCACACATGTGAAGACTTGCTTTGCAAACATTAACCTTGTTCAAAAAAACCTACATTGAAAATTAAATTTAGCCCTCACATGACTGTGTCAAGTTTCAAACTGAAAATCAATCATTAACACATGAAGCAGAGATCTAGTCCAGTCTTTAGTGGTTACTCACTCCATCTCTCCAGAACTGTTACACATGCTCCTACAGTGACACACTTGAGTTTCAGCAGCTGTCTCCATCCTTCCCAAGCACTGCACCCAGCTCAGCACCAAGGGATGATGTCCCTCGCTCCCAGCGAGGGAGGAGGGTTCTGACAGCACTGCAGGTCACAACAAAGCCAGCTCATTCCTCTCAGTGAGCTGACACACAGAGCCAAGGGAAAGGTGCTGCGAGGCCAGCCCTGTCCCCAGGAGTTGGTGCCTCGGTGCCAGGACACGAGCAGGTGTGATGGGAGCAGCCTGCACCGACACTCCCCCAGAGCCAGAGCCAGCAGCCTCATCTGGTGTCCTGTGTCCCAGCGGGCTCAGCCAACAGGAACTGCCACTGCACTTCAGGGGCCTGTCCAGACAGAGCTGATGACCAAAGGCTCTTGGGCACAGCTGGGTGGAAGTAGATCCAGTATTTCAAGTGAAAAAGGGACATGGAGGGGTTCTGTACAGAAACAGAAGGACTCTGGAAATCCAAGCTAGTATTTGTTATTGCCTCTTCCCCAGAGGCACAGCACATCAGTCCAGTCCAGAGCCCCCCTGGCTTTTGTTGATGTTGTCCCTGGTGATGCAGTGTCCCACAGAGAGCAGCCAGTCTGTACCAATGCCAAGTACAGAGAACCCACGGATGCAGTCACGTGCCTTGCTCTGTATCTGTGTCACTGCTCAGCTCAGAAGCATCTCCACAATAATTGCTCTGGTTTTCTCAACACTGTTGCTGCCTGAGTGGACTAAGGATAAAGAGCTGCCTGTGGAGATACATCACAAGACGTTGGAAGTGATTCAGGAAGCACTACAAAATATCAGATGCAACTTCCTCACAAGAGGCTCCAGTAAACAAACACTCCAGCACCAGCAGCACGTTCCCAGTGTCACACCTCCTGCCAGCACTGCTACACGTGGGTCCATTACTGCTGAAACCCCGGTGGCTGCTGCTCCAGGGAATGCTGTGTGCCCTCCTCCAGCCCGCTTCAGGGGGCTGCAGCAGCAACCCCAGACACACAGGGTGAGGAGGGGAACAGCGGACACACAGACAGAACAGTCAGTGCTGAGGGACATGAACCCCGGACACACAGACAGAACAGTCAGTGCTGAGGGACATGAACCCCGGACACACAGGGTGAGGAGGGGAACAGAGGACACACAGACAGAACAGTCAGTGCTGAGGGACATGATTAAATCTGAGACAGACAGAGGTGCGACTCAAATAAACAACGTAACAACCGAGACAAATAGCAGGAACTCCTAAAAAGTGCAGCCCCCCCAGCCCGACAGGTCAGCACCAAACACAGCCCCACACACCTCCCTGTCCCACAGCCAGCTCCCTGGCGGGCTGAGGGCAGCAGGCAGAGCAGCACGAGGGGGTCCCCACAACCCCTGGCCACAGACAGGGCTGTACAGCAGCTGGGGTTCCCCACAAGCCTGTGCTATGGATGGGGACTGCAGCCTCTCAGCAGCCAGACTGGCCATTCCTGAACACCTCCAGGAACATTTGACAGGAAAAGTAGACAAATGAGCAAGAATCTCACCACAGAGCACTGGTCAGCCAGCATCTCTCCATATTTACCTTCCAAGTCTGCTCTTCCATCCCAGCAGAAGGTTTCTTGCCCTTACCATAACCACAAACTTTCACTCCTCTTTTGCTCATCACTTAAGACAACACCTCATTTTGCTGGTCCTGTAGTAACACAACAGCAACTGTAACTGGATTCAGATACAGAGTTAGGAAGCAAATGCTTTAAAAACACATGAAAACCACCACATTGACCAACTCTCGAGAGCCGTGGATCCTCTGCCCCTAACCTGGTTCTCCTGCAAGCAGAGCTGGCATATCTGACCAGTGGTAAGAACAACTCCAGAACAACTCCAGTGCAGCTGCTTCAGCCATGAGGCACCAGGAGTGGGCACAGACCCTGACACTGCCTCCCAACACCTTCCATGACGCACAGCACCTCCACCCCTTCCTCAGCTCAGCCCTGTGAGCTTGGCAGGAGGTGGGTGGATGCTCCACTCCACCAGATGTACATGCAGTGGTACACACACAACCTGAATGACGTGGCTCCATCCAGAGACATAAGGGGGAAAATCAAAATTTCCTATCAATCCCACTTATGTACCCCCTAATGAAAGCATCCTGCAACCATATTAGTTCCTGCCAGTCCATAAAGCAGATTTATAGCAAAGACACATTATAATTTTTACCAGGCCACTGAAAGCTTAATAATAATTCATCTACTGCTCTAAAGAGATACAATAAATAGATCGAAACAGAGCTGAACTACTGGCCTCTTCTTTGCTGCTGTTATTGTTCCATATCACAAAGACAACTACAGGAAAAATGCCAGTCTGCTATTTTCCAGTGTGGTCCTGCTAGGAAGCAACTGTGGAAGGCTTTTGCACATGAACAGATAAAGTCAGCTCATTAGAGACCTGACCCAATGACACACATGCACAGCAGAGAAAGGCTGTTCTTTATCTTCAGTTGAACAGTGAATTAGGCTCAACCACGCTATTTCTCTTTTTTCAGCCCACAACCACCGTTTTGCATTTGAGTTCTACAGCAGACAACTGCTTACCTGAACTGCTCTCTCTGCCCACACACAGACAGCCCTTTCCCCTCTCTGGAGATGTTCTCCTCTGGGGAGATCAGTACCCAGCAGCAGCGTGGTTCAGGCCCCGGGGCTCAGGAAGGGAGCTCCTCCATTCAGGGGCAGAAGAGATCGCTGTGCACTTGGCTTACCACAGGCACCAAACAGGGAAAAGGGAGCTTTGATGACAGCAGCTCTGTCACAGCAGCCAGGGCAGGACATCCAGAGGCACCAGGGCTCTGCAGGCAGCACCCCATGGGACAGGGCAGCTCCATGGGCAGCCTGTGTCCCCACACAGTCCTGCCTGTGCAGTGCAGAGGGGAATAAGCACAGCCCTCATGAGAACAATTCAGAAAGCAAAGCCAAGAGGAGCACCACAGGGAGCAGCACAGCAGCACCAGAGGGATTCTCCACCACATTTAACAAGCCCAGACAAGAAGCATCACCACACCAGCCCCTGCCTAACACCTCTCATGCCAGCAGCTACTCTCACCCATCCCGGCTGAAGCCTGTTAATCCTTATTAACCACCTTTCTTCAACACAAAGAGAGTGAAGTTTGTCCAGATGATGCTGTCCAGGGCTGCCATGTGTCATGGACACAGAGTGGGCTGTGGGGGCTGCATGCCCCAGTTGGCACACTCCTCTGCAGGCCCTTCCCTGGGTGCAGGTCTTGCTGCCAGAAGGCGCTGCCAGGAGAATTCACCCTCATGAAGAGCAGAAATCCCATACTGTTCAGCAAGAACTTGTTTTCCTGTTACACTAGCGGAGCAACTGGTGGGATCCAAAGGAATAAGGGACTGAGGAGCAGGAGAATGCCACAAACACGAAGCAGCTCAGTAAAGGACTGTCAGTAAATGCTGGCACAGAGCATGGACATGAAAGCTGGGCTCAGCAGCCCGAGGAGCTCATGCTCCAGCTGCACACCTGCACCTCTCCCCCTCCCTCCAGGCTTTGCTTCAGGTGCCAAGCTGGACACAGAAACTGAGATCAGGGGATCCCATCATTGCCGCTCTGAGAAGCCTCCCCTTGCTCTTTACAACAAACACTCACTTCAGTGACACAGCCACATGCAAACAAGTTCATTAAGCAGTGCTTTGCTCAAATGGCAGGAAGAATGGGCTGGCTCCAATCAAGTGTGGCCACGTACAAAGCACAGAGCAACACAGATCCAATTAAGCTGCCTGGGAACATGCATCCCCTCACTGCTTCCAGGGGCTGCCAGGCATGACACAGTTCTCATACTTTCACCATGTGTCATTTTGCACAAGCAGCATGGAAATAAGAATCTGGAAAGTCAGAAGATAGAAAACACATTTTGGCAAGGATGTATACTTGCCCTTCCAGCCTCACAGAGGGTCCTGTCCACCCCCAGGGCCACCTGGCAGTGGAGCAGCAGAGCAGTTCCACACTGGGGTGTCTCCTCCTGCCCTGCCCAACCCTCTGCTCTGGAGAGCAGCACCCATACACCTCTGCTGCCCCCTCCAGCAGAACCCCCTCAGCAAACCACAGCTGACCTCTGGACTCTGCCGCTCAGCCTCGGCTCCCCAGCCTTGTGCTGCACTCACAGAAATCCCCAGAAAGCATTTGGATTTCACAGCTAAGTCAGATGGCTGCCTTAAGGCAACCAGATCTGCTGCAGGAAACCCTTCCCCGGGGGTTTAGGAATATGTGTGTAGAAAGCGAGCAAAGCAATTGTAAGGAAAAATAGGCAAGAAAATAAGCAAAACAAAACAAACCACACATGCAATAATGGACTTACATCCTATTGATAATGAACATTAAAAAAAAAATGAGGTGTAACATGGCAAGACTGCCAGACTTCTGTGATCCCAGTGAACTGCATTTCTATGATGTCAAGTACCATCACAAAAATGATATAGAAAATCTGTAACTTGCTTTTTGTTTCAAGGGAAGTGTGTCAACTCCCATTCCCAGAACAGCCCTAGGAAAAGCCTCCTCAGTATGATGCCACCACTGGTAGCACCTGGACTGAACTGCAACAAGCACTTCAACATCCCATATCACCTAACCCACTCAAAGATTCTTTAGACCAACACAGAAACTGAAGCACCAGGAACCAAGAGCCAAGGGACCAGGAGGGAAGGGTGAAGGGTCTCACATTTATTCTTTCATGTCCCTTTCTTCCATTCTTCTGTGCAGAGGGAGGACAGTTTACTCTCTGTGAAAATGCTAGGAATAAGCAGTTGACCCTATCCAGAACAAAACAGCTGATCCTGTGCTAGGCAGAGAGCAAGACAACTCAATAGAATCCAGTAGATCCTATCTGACATCACTGGCCCCATCAGCAAGGCACAAGGGCTCTGGAGAGCAGAGGGCCAGGGGCTGACAGCTCCATGAGCAGGACCCAAGGCTCCTGACACCCACATTGTCCCAGAACCCCCCCTGAGAACTGCTCTCACTGCACCTTCAGCAGGAGGCAAAGATCTGACCATGTCAACACTCCCAGGAGTTCCTTCATAACTCACGAGTTAGTGATTAACTCCCAAAGAAGTACCCAACACAGCTGGCCAATTGCTTGTCCCAAAGTGAGATATTTGCACCAAATGCATTCCCAAAACACCTTGAAACGAGTTTCAAACAGCTACTTGGAAATCTCACACCGAACATAAGTTTAAAAATAAACATATAAAAAAGGAAGCAGCACTTTTAACCTGGCACAATAATCCCTGCTCTACTAACAGGGTTTCATTCTGGGTTCAGATCCAATTCTGACAATCCAACCCAATTGAGTTATGGTGACTGTGCTGTATTTCCTGAACATGCTGCAGGTCACAGCCAAGGCCATCTTCCTGTAGGACAAGAAATGCAATCCCAGCTCTGGCATGCACAGGGTCTTGTTAAACACTGGCGTGCTTCAGCGTACAACTGCCTCAGAGCCTCCAAGAGGGTCTCAAAACAGAAAGAGCCTCATCATTCACACAAGATCCACACTCCACAGAAGGCAGAGGATTTGCATAAACACATAGTTTTTCAAGTCCAGTTAGTTTAAATCAAATTCCTTCTTGCTGAGACCCCCACCATCACCTGGGAGTGCTGCACACTGATTCCCAATACAAAGGGCTCTCTGTCCTCCCTGTCTGACACTCCCAGGAACTCTGCCGGCAGGACAGGACAGCTCCCTGCAAAAAAAACAAGCCCAAAGCCCTGCTTATACAATAGATGTTTGTCACCATTGTCACACCATCACAAAGGGGAAAGAGGAAGCAGAAGCTGCGATATTTGCCCCTGTTATGAAAGCAGCAGCTTTGTTTGGGCAGGAAAACAAAACCCACTGAGCAATCGGAAGAGAAGGGCTGTTAAAGCAAACAGCAAAGGAGCACAGGACCAGTGGGAAAGTCATCCTCAGCACAGAAACCCAGGAACCACCAGCTCTGCCACGCTGCTGCTGCCCAGGCTCCCAACACAGGAACCAAACCTTTCTGCTTCCACCTCTCAGACCTTTTCCTACTACCTCAGCCTTCCCCTGCTGTCAGCACTCCCGACCTCCCCTCTCTCTGCCAGGCTCTCCCTTCAACCTACAAGATGAACCATTTATCACAAACCAGTTGTTTGATCTGCATTTTCCTTGGTTTCAGCAGCTACATCATTCAGAGACCCATGACATCGGTTATTTCCTGGAGACCAACTTAAAAAGAGAGAAAACGCCACCAAGGAAAACCAGCTGAGGGTAAAAAAGCATTCAAAAAATCATCCCTTCAAAGGCCCCTGAACACAAGGACTCTAAGACATGCTCCCTTGAAAATAATTTCCTCTCTTCCAAGAGAGAAGTCTACAGATATAAGAATGAGCAAGAAAATAAGTATTATCCTTTATCCTAAAATACATTTAGCACCTGCAGAGAAGTATTTTGGAATTAGGAAGTGCCTTTGCCCAGTTACATGTGGTGCCAAAAGAGGAAAAACAGCAAAAAAACCAACACGTGGATTTGAAAGCATGCTGAACTAAAGAGCCTTTGCCTATTAAATAAATATTAATGTCAGTAGCTATTAGTGTTGGAGGGAAAGCCCAAGTGTGAAAACACTTTACACCCTTAAAAACAATTACATCAAGGCAGATCAGGAATGTTCCACCCTCGATGCAGAACAAGCTGGGGGGATGTTTTCCTTGTTTTGGGGAGAAGCAGCAGTTTCCTGGATGAAAACACCGATCTTTGTCTTTCTCCTAAGAACCCAAGCCCATTGTTTACATCTGTAAATGAACTTGGCAAATCTGCTGGTGAGAAAAAGTTTAATTAAGAACTGAATTTAATAGCAGGTTCAGGCAACTTAACTGTCTTTAGAAACATTAATTTCATATTAGAAGTAATTGACCTCCATAAGGGAGCAGCACTTGACACAATGACACAGTCCTGCAGCAGGACCCAGGCTGCTGGCACCGTGCAGCGCCAAATGGGATCAACTGGGACCAGATTCCCTCCAGCAAGAGGCTTTTTAAAACCTCCAGGGACCTGGCAGGTAGGAGATGGATGGGCTCCAGCTCCATCCACAAGCAGAACAGCACTTGCTTACCGTCAGCAACGCCTGCAAACAGCAAAGTTCCACCATCAACACCCAGAACATGGCCTTAATTTAAGGCCTGGCCATGCTGCTCTTCCTCCTGCTGTCACTCGTGTCCCAGCCCTGCTCCCACAGCCTGTGTGAGCAGCAGAGCCTGGCCTAGAAAGAGAGCTGCTCCCCCTTCTACCAGTTCCACTGCCAGAAGACAATCCTGCTTTCACAACCCTTTTTCTGCTATTACTTAGGAGAAATCCACAATTTCTTCTCCTGCCACAGCCCCTCAGGAGCAGGGACAGATCAAGGTGAGTGCCCGTGGTGCTGCCAAGGCCGGCGTCACCGAGTGATCGGCTTTCCAAGTGCTCCCCCACAGAAACCTCTCCTGGAAAGACCAGAGCCACACGTGGTCCTCATGGCAGGCATCCTGAGAGAAGGCAGGCGCCTCCACCGGAAGGCAAACAGCCAGGGTTTCCAGGGAATACCCCAGCATGGCTGGAGAACAGGTGGTGCAGCTGCCTCAAAAAGCACAGGAGAAGCAAAGGGAAGAGGTGCTGGCCGTGCATCCATCCAAATGGCTGAGGGTGCCACAGGCCACTGCCACCTCAGAGGACGCTCTAGGACATCCCACCATTCCAGCAGGCGCCAAGGGACCAGCACCAGACGCTGGGACCCAGTCTCTACCTGCTGGGCACTCCAGCTGAACTGCAGCCAGAGAGCCCCAGACAATGTCAATGTTCTCACTGTGTTTTCATGCATTTGAACATCTCCTCTGCAAGAAAAAGTCCCCTAAAATTTCCCTAAGCATCTCTAAGTTCACGGTGCGGAAGCTACCACCCACCCTCCGATTGTCTCACACAGCCAGAGAGTCTTCTGTGCCAGGAACAATACTTAGCCCTATTCCAAGAGCCAGAGTAGGCCTAAAGCACTTTGCAAACAGCTGTGCCTGATTTCACCCAAAGCCATGGCAGGGTGTTTTCAAGCCACAGCCAAGGACCAAGCCCCTGCTCCAAGAGCTCCTGGAGGCAGGGCAGGGGCCGCGGGACAGAAGCGCAGGGGCTGGGCAGGAGAACAGCGCGGGGCCAAACACGAGCGAGTCCCAGCAAGAGAGCACGAGCAGGCACTCCTGAAACATATTCCCCAAATCAGCCCACACTCACAAGCTCTCGGTTAGTAGACTACGAGGCACAGCTCTCAACAGCCTCCTTCCATGCACTCTCACAACTCCCAAACAGCAGTAAGTTGCAACTTCCCTAATGGTAGCACGATAGAGGAAAGAAACAGTAAAACGGGCACTTTCACCCATAAAAGCCACCCAGAGCCATCGGCCAGCATCAAACACCGTGAGCAAAAAGCACCTGTGGTGGCAGCACCTGTCCCACCCCCAGGGCGCTGGGGTGGATCCAGCGTTGTCACTCGAGCAGGGCGTGCAGCTCTAGGAGGATGCCGGCAGCAGGAACAGCCCTCCAGAGCCACGGGCACGCAGCCGGCAAGGCCAGAGGGCTCTTCCCACCGCGCCGTGCTAAGACAAGCGGCAAGATACCCACCGCAGCCGGTGACCGGGGCGGCCGGCGGTGCCCGTGCGATGGTGACCCGTTGTGTCACGTTGGGACCTGCTGCGAGGCCCGGCGCGGCCAGCGGAGCCCCGAGCCCCCGCAGCGCGGGCACCGGCCCCGCAGGGCGGGCTGCTCCCGCGGCCTGCGCCCGCTGCTCCCGCCTCGAGGGCACGAGGCCCCGCTCACCTTGAAGTCGCGGCTGTGCTGCGGGGTGTACTCGAGCGTCCAGAGCGCCCGCACCAGCTGCGCCAGCTGCTCCGTGACCTCGCCGGGCGCGGGCGGCGGCCCG
>VXBQ01006940.1:50711-74593 GCA_013400175.1 Phainopepla nitens | reverse complement strand
GTTGGGCCGGGCGGGCAGCACTGACGGCGCCTACCGTCTCTTTCAGGCCCCCTCAGAACAGGCTGTTAGCCCTCACAGGCCCCGGTGGAGGTAGAGGGCGCGGGAGCTTATTGCTAAGGTAAGGAGGCGCAGGACGGGCAGTGGGGTTTCATCCGGCCTTTCTCTGGCAGCTGGGTGTCGTGTGTTCCTCCTTTGCCTCCGCTGCTCGCTGCGGTGCTGTTTGAATGGGCACCAGAGCTGCCCCGCGGGGCTCTGGAGGTTGAATTCAAAGCGCCTTTTCGTTGTGAGTTGCAAGAAGTTTAAACGGGTGGTTTTCCCCGACCTTCCCGGCTGTTAGGCTGGAAAATAAGGGGAAACGGCAAAATAAAGGGAGGTATTGTGTGGTGCCTGGGACCTTGTGTTTGAAGTCGTTGAAGACCAGTCTCTTGGTGATAAAAAAACTGGTAGGTGCTCCAGGAGGGATTTTAAAATACGTGTGAATCAAACGACGTCCTGAGAATTACTGCAGATAAGATTATTTGAACACAGTGGGATGCTTGTCTCAGTGTAGCTACTCAGTTAAATAAGTGCAGTATTCAAGGTGAAATGGGATGGTTCTCAGGCGATGTGCTTGGACACTTCACTGCAGTACTATCAGCAAATGGTGACAGAGCTGAGTAAAATTTATGTTTAATCATGACCATAAAGCCAAATTATAGTTCAGTTGTGCAGGCTTGAGGTGGTCCAGGGATTAATCTAACTTGTTCTAGAGCACACGTGTTTTCTCTGTAGGCGTGGATTCTCGGATAGTGGAGGAGGACCCCCAGCCAAACAGAGGGATCTTGAAGGTGCATCCAGTAGGTGAGTGCAAAAACTGATGCAGCCAACTTGCTTTTCCACATGAGAATTTGTAACAGGAAGCCAAAAATTGGTAATAACTGGGAACTTTCACTGTCTTCTTTGGAGATTATTTATTCAAGACTTGTTGGGAATAATTTGGGTGGTAGCAAATCACTGTGGTGAAATCTTTTTCATACCTTAAAGCAGCATAAAGATGGTAGCAATAATATAAGGGTATAGAAATACAAAGATATTTGGAATGATCTGGTTTTATTTGGTGTACAATTTGCTATATTACATTCTTCTTAGGATTGACATTTGTTTGCAGTGAACACAAATTGAATTATGACTGAGATCTCTTGTTAAATAAATTGAATACAGGCAGTGTGACAATGGATTCACATCTGAATGCAAATCCATCAGCTGTGACTGATAATAGTGAGGTTAAGTGCTGTGGGCACTTAATATGCAATTGTAGTTCTTGACTAAAGCAAAGCTTGCTTTGGAATTTTTGAGTTAGCAGAAAATGAAGCTGGGAAACAGGAAAATGCTGTGCCACAAAGGCTGAAAATAACTGCAACTTACATTATTTATTTTAGGATTTGTTTTATATAAATAATTTATTTTAAGTGGCTCCTTGTTAAAACCTTAGTTCATCCATGTCTCAAGTGGCAAGCCCTCTGCCTCTCTCCCATAGGTATTTGATAGGTAACTTAAACAGCATTTCCTGCTTAAGAGATTGTACCAACTTTTCCATGTCAGTGCATTTAAATCTGTCTAGTGATCCCTTTATACCAGTAGCCATTTTAGAGGTTCTGGAAAAGCACAGACATTTAAAAGAATAAATTCCAAATGTATTTTTAAAAGCCAAATATGGTATTTGCAGATTCTTCTGGTTTTATTACTCTGCAAGTTGTGTTAAAATTTAAACTGTTCTGTCTCACCGATGTTCACCAGCAGTAGATTCTGTCTGTAAAATGTTGCTTACTGGCTGTTGGAACAGTGAGGGGATTTGTACTGAAGTGTTGGTTCTTCTGAGCAGACATGCTTGTATTTTTCTCATGCTGGGGGAGATTCTCTCCTAAATACATGTTCTCCAATGACCAGTGGCTTTCTTCCTCAGGCTGGGCGGAGAACGTCGGACAAGAAGAGAATCACGCCAAGAAAGCGACGCAGAGGATGATGATATCAAAAAGGTAATATATGGTAAGTGGAGCTGGGCAAGAAGAAACCTACCTGCAACGTGATGAACAAAGTAGTTTGTTTTTCTTGGTTGCAGCCAGCGTTGCCATCTTCTGTTGTCGCTACCTCCAAAGAGCGAACACGTCGAGACCTTATACAAGATCAAAACATGGATGAGAAAGGAAAACAAAGGTATGTGGGAATCTCTTCTACACAAACGTGATGCTTTTGAGTTCTGCCATAGGAGGTGGCTTTAGATTTTGCACACAAAAAGGTCTGCACACAAAATACCTTTTACCTTGCAAAAGGTATTGCACACAAGCTGTTGTGTATCAAAGATTCTGTTGAAGAGTTATCATCACGGTATAAAATTCAATTCAATTTAAAAAGTATTCTCTGAAAATACTTCACAAGCAGCAGCGTGTGCATTGTTCACATAACTGACATGAATTCTACTTTTCAGGCCACCTACAGGAACAGGTTTGCTAGTGCTTGTTTGAGTAAGACAGAAATATCTGTAGCCTCTTGGTTGCTTAATGTCGTGGATTATTACAGCTGTCTTGGCTCATCATTGATTTTGTCCCTTGAAGTTGGGTTTTGGGTATGGTTCCTCACTCCCTCTGCCTCTTTTTTTAAATGAAATTCTTCCTGAACTTCATAGAGCTTCAGGCAGTAAAAGCTTGTTCCCTCAGAATTGTAGTTTTACTGCTTTTCAGTTCAGTAGTCTCTAGGGATATGAGAAAACCAGTGTTAGTCTGTGTCAATTGTGGTGGAGGGAGGTTCTTTAAGAGAACAACATCCACTAACTCCTGATTTTGCTCAGTGTCTTCTGGCATGTCATTCATGTCCAAATGCACTTTCAGTGATCTCAGTGGTCTTTCAATTCTTTTATCTGTTCCTGTTTCTGCTATTTAATATACTTTTACCTTTCCATGTGAGGTTTGTGCCACTATAATAGAGTGGTATTTAGGGAAGACAGTAGCATTTCCTTTCTCACTTAATCAGGTAAAGGTTCAAGGCAAATAAGAAAGTCTGCATCATGTTGTAAATACTTAATTTGGGATTGAATGAAAAGAAATTGAAGGTGAAAGTCAAGAAACTAATTCTTGCTCAAAAAAAGGGAATTTGATGAAGAATTTTACTTATTTTTCTCAAAACAACACCTAATGGGATGAGAGCAGTCCTGGTTTCATCCCACAGTGCAGTGTCTCATTGCTGGGCAACTGATAGATAAGCTTTCACTCCCCTGTGGCTCCATTTCTCCTTAACAGTTCAAGGAGATTGTGGAGAGGGGAGTGTGTGCTTTTTAGAAAACCCAATTTGCTTCCTTATTGATAGCTCACACTGTATTTACTTGACTGGTTTTTCTTCAGTACTCTGTGCTTTAAATTTTTTTAAAAAAATATTTCCTTAGCATCATTATTTTCAGATGAAGAACGTGCAGGCTCCAGTTTTGCCAGTGCTAGCTGTTCTGTGTTATGGGTAAGAGCTGTGTCTTACTCGTAAGCAAAATGATATGCCACTGTAAATTATATCCTGGACTGTTGGCACAGTCAGTATGTCCTCTATTGCTAATGGCCTTGGGTACTACTGGCCCTTTAGAAATAAGTATCTTTGAGGTGGAAAGTTTCTGTGATTGTTTATACAGATAAAAATCTTAGTACTTGAACTGAATCTCAAATTTCTCTTTGTTGTGGGTTTGTTTTTTTTTTTCAGGAATCGACGTATATTTGGCTTGTTGATGGGCACCCTTCAAAAGTTTAAACAGGAGTCCACAGTTGCTATTGCTACTGAGAGGGTATTTGCTTTAAATTCTATCAGATTGTAAATAATAAAGCAAAATTTTTTAGTTAAGTTATTTCAAGTAAGAATGAAAGATCCCTATAGTGTAATTTGCAGGTGCAGTGAATTGATGAGAGTGCATGTAGGTTTTTGCTTGTCTTAAAGCAGGGGAATGAGGGTGGGAGGCAGGAAAGGGGAACAAAAAAGCAATGTTCAATGGAATTTAATCAGGTAACTGTTTAAGAGGTCATAGGCTATTTCTGGAAATAATAGTGATGCAGTATTGCTGAAGCAGTGCCTACCCTGGTGTGTTCCAGATGTTTAAATTATAACCAAGTTTACAGAAATCTGTGCTTGGTTATGCTATCTGTCTAAAAATGTCTTTCCTGTTCCAGTACAGGTAACTAAAATTTCTGATTTTAATAAATAAATGCGTGATTGTACTGAAGCAAAGGATTTGCATAGCTTACTGATTAACTCAAAGAACTTGTATATGGGATGGTGGTAATTTCATTCCTAGTATGCCCTTTTAATTGGTGAAGGCTATGGTATTTGTTTACTGTTGTACAAAATGGGTCCTTCAGTTAACACTAATCACCTTTAAATTAAAAACGGTGTTTGAAAGTTTGAATTTCAGCAGTCCAATAGCAGATAGAAAGATTTAAACTTAAAATCTTTTCTGGGTAGTGTCAGCAGAGCTAACTCACAGTGCTGGTATTGATTACTTTCAGATTCAGTATTTTGTGGTTTATTTAACTTGTCATGTGGCATGTAAGACCAAAGTTCACTTTTGCCTGCTTGCATTAGAACAAAAAGCTGTTTGTCAGGATGGTCTAGAAACATGGAGTCCCTGTCTAATTTATTGCAAAGAGACTTTGAGGAGTTACTGCTCCTTGCAGAATTTTTCTGAGAATCCATATGGAGATCTTTTTTTGTTCATACATATTCACTTGCCATAAATCAAAGTCGAGGCCTGAGCAGTTCTACGACACAGCTATTTTGTTGTCCAGGCAGTAAATTCTATTTTTTTACTGACAGTTACTGTACAATCTGAGCACATGGTAGTCTAGGGCATACAAACACCATTCCTGGATAGTAGTAATATATATAATTAGCAGTTAATATACTGGAAGTGTTCACAATCTAATTTTTGTTAGTCACAAACACCAGTCTGCAGTTCTTTGTTTGTTTCTGGAGGAGTTGACTTCTCTCTCTCCCAAGTGGGAAATTTACCTGATTTCCCTTATACCTCAAATGCATGCCTTTTATTTTTCTGCCATTAGGGGGAAAACCCAACTTTTTGAAACTTATATTGAAAATTTAGGTCCAAACTGAAAGATAGTAAAGCACACAGAAATTCACAGGCCCCATAACCATATAGTTAAACCAATGAAAAATTAGGGGCCAGCAAACAGTGACACTCTTTTTCTTCCATTAGCTGTACTTTAGGAGGTATTTCCTAATGTGTTTTTAGGAATGCCTTTAATGGTGTAAATAATGGAAAATTTTGAAGTGGGTCACACTGGAACACTTTCTCTTGACGTAGAAAAAGAAATTAAGATGGTGTTTCATTTATTTTAGCAAAAGAGACGACAAGAGATTGAACAAAAACTTGAAGTGCAGGCAGAGGAAGAGAGAAAGCAAGTTGAAAATGAGAGGCGAGAACTGTTTGAAGAAAGACGCGCTAAACAGACAGAGCTGCGGTTATTGGAGCAAAAGGTTGAGCTTGCTCAGTTGGTGAGTTTTTGTTTTGTTCTTGATCTTTCTCTTGTTTAAACTGTTCTTGTGTATCTCAGGGTTATTCTCTTTCATTTCTCAGCAAGAAGAATGGAATGAACATAACGCTAAAATAATTAAATACATAAGAACAAGGACAAAACCTCATTTATTCTACATACCTGGCAGAATGTGTCCTGCTACGCAGAAGCTGATGGAAGAGTCACAGAAAAAGATGAATGGTAAGTGGTCTTTGTGATACAAAGGTCCTTGTTTTTGCCACCCTTTGTTTTCTGTACAAATTTCTTTTAATTCTCTTTTTAAATATATGAATTTCATGCTTAAGACAAACTATACTCTTACACGGGTGGACATTACACTACATAAGTGGACATTACTCTTTCAGTGACTTATTTTTATATTGAATGGGATTTGATTCTTTTACAAGAAGTCAGAAGATGCACATGCATAATTTCAGAGGTATTAAAACAGTCTGTTTAAAACAGTCCTTTATATTAGCTGTAGTCCCAGATGCATCCAAGTGCAGCAACTTTGTTTTTGAAAAGGCAGATTCTGTGAAGACCCAAGGAACTGCAGGTGTTTACAAAGCATTTGAAAAGTAATTTCTTAAGCATAGCATTAGAATTTTATGATGATTTTTTTTTTTACCTCAATGTGTGTTCATTTCTGTTTCACAGGATGACCATATTTTTCTTTTGGAAAACAATTTAAAATGCTGCGATTGATGGTAGTCTTACTGCTCTTTTTTTATTAAACTAAGAGTGTATTGGTTTTTTTTCCTTTGGAGCTTTTCTTCATTTTGTGGGGTTGGGGGATAAAAGAAGGTAGCTCACCTGTCTGGATAGCCTACAGTAATTAAGCTTTCTTAATACCTAGCTAACTTTTTGCTTATTTTTACTGTCTTTTGTTTACCTTAGGAAGTATAACCTTAATAGATAAATACCAGGAAATTAAGGTATTATTTTGATATACTGTTGGTTGGTTGGTTTGATTTTAATGAAGTCAAAAAGTTTTTGTTAGCTTAGATTTAGGGCTTTACTATTCTAATACTCAGCTGAACTTACTCTCCTCTTTGCTTTGTTTTCTTAAGGTAACTAGTAGTCTTTTTCATTATGCATGAATGGCTTGTTACTTCAGAAAGAACAAGGTGGCAGTATTTATAAATTGAACAGTTCAATAACTAACTAGCTCATATTTAAAGGGTAAATAGACTTCAGTGTCTGTAGATTATCTTAACTATTATTTATGCATTTATTCCCTAGCGCTCTTTGAAAGCAGGAGAAATGAATTTGCAGAGCAGATTAACAAAATGGAGGCCAGGCCCAGAAGACAGTCTGTGAAGGAAAAAGAACATCAGGAGGTGCAGCATGAAGAAAAGAAGGAAGAACAGAACAAGGAGCAGGAAGAGGGTAAGGTGGCTCAGCAGGTGGAAGAGATGGAGACAGGTAATCAGCACAATGATGTAGAAATGGAGGAGGTAGGGGAGGAGAAGGGAAAAACAGGTTCAGGTTCAGGGCACAGTGATGCAGAAAAAGAGCAGGAAGAGGATGAGCAAAAACATGACATGGAGATGAAAGAGGAGCCTACTGAGGTGAGGGAGAATGACAAGCAGCAGGATGGTCAGCATGAGGAGGTCACAGTTGTAAAGGAGGAAAGTGAAAACATTCAGCCTGTGGATAATGACCAGGATATGGCTGACATGAATGAGGCAGATAGTGTAGAACCTGTAGAAAATGAAAGTGGCAAAGAAATAGAACCAGAAACAGAGTGTGATGCTCAGCCAGAAAAAGTGTGTAATATTCCTTCTCCCAAGAAGGAGAAAGGTATCAAAACAGAAAATAAAGCTGAACTTGAAGAAACACAGGAGGAAACACCTGAAGCTCAGACAGAATCTGTGGCTGAGGCTCTGTCTCAGCCACAGTCTGTGCCACTAGCACAGTCACCTCAGTTGTCTCAGTCCACTCAGGATACAGAGCCCCAGACAGACAAGGATGAAAATGCTGTGGTGTCTGTAAAGGTGGTAGAAGCCCAGGCAGAGCAGAATCAGACACCGAGTGCAGAAAGTAAGAGTAAGACCAGGAGTAGAAGCAGGGGTAGGGCAGGGAACAAAACTGGTCATAACCGTAGCAGCAGCAGTAGTAGCAGTAGCACTTCAAGCAGCACTACCAGTGCAAGCAGTTCCAGTACTGGCAGCAGTACCAGTCGCAGCAGTTCCACCAGCAGCAGCACGACAAGTGGGAGTACAAGCAGGGACAGTAGCAGCAGTAGCTCTAGCAGCAGTGAAAGTAGAAGTCGAAGCCGAGGCAGGGGGCATAACAGAGATAGAAAACGCAGAAGGAGCACAGACAGGAAGCGAAGGGATGCTTCGGGAGTAGATAGAAGTCACAAGTCCTCGAAAGGTGGTAGTAGAGATACCAAAAGCTCAAAGGATAAAAGTTCCAGGTCGGACAGAAAGAGATCTATATCAGAAAGTAGTCGGTCAGGCAAGAGAACTTCACGGAATGAAAGAGACCGTAAATCAGACAGGAAAGACAAAAGGCGTTAACAGAAGAGACCAAGCTTCCTTAGCCTAATCTTTGCAGCAGAAGATTATTTGAGTGAAAGGATTCCTTGTAAGGAGGAAGAGAAGGCTGCCTTAAGAATTGCATGCTGTAAAAAATCTTTTGGAAAAATGCAGACTGTTTACCAGGCATTCTTGTACTTTTTACATAATTTTGTAAAAGGTTACTTACCAAAATGATGTGAAGTTCCTGAAAATGTAAAAATAAAAGATTAACACTCCTTTGCATCTTTTTTTTAAATATCCTGTACTCATTAAGATCTTCTGTATATTTTAATAGGCAAACCTTTAAAGTAGATGTGATCATTTCATCTGTATCATACACTTTTTTTTTGTAGAAATAAATGTGCATTTTAAATAAATTGTTTGAGATGTCCTGTTGACAATTAAATTCCCCTTTTTAGATTATATGTAGGAAGGCAGTATTACAGGAAATACAAAGTTTTGCCTTTCCCCTATATTCCTTGCAAGAATGGGAATCTTAAGACCTAGTAAAGCAAATAATCTCTCCAGTGCTGGGTAGGAAAGCAAAGTAATTGATTTGAATCTATACTTTTTGTTTTCTTCTGTAACTGCAAGCTCTTAGTCAATTCTGTCTATCCTCCAGTTTCATAAAAATTTCCCATCCACAGGCAAGCAGTAATTAAATGAGAATGTTAACACAGGCCAAGGTAGCTCGAGTCAGTGTGGAAAACCACTCTTACCTGCTTTCTGCAGGTGCTTTGATAGTATTTACATCTATGTTCTAGATATAGCTAATCTGTTCAATGATGATCCTTGTTTTGGTGGCCAGTGGAAGACAGACTTCAGCTTGCTTCTCAACCAGGATTCTTTTTGTTTTAGTTGCAGACTAATCTTTGATCCCTTCATACCACTAGGAATAATTACATTGCAGTGTTGGAGTTACCTGGGACTACCTAATACTAATGTTGTGTGCGTGCAAGAATGCTTTCTGAATGTATTTAATAAAACTTCAGGTGGTATAGTGTTATCTATGAAGGTGAATACTGTTTTTATATCATTTTGTATGGGAAACAATAACATCTGTTGCTTTGTTCTGTACATGTGCAAATAAATGTGGCTTTGTAGACTACTTACTTTCTTGATGCCTATGATCTTTTCTATTAACAGGTGTATTACTCTAGTCTTTTTTTAAAGTATGAATTGTGATTGCAGGTGGCTGTACCTTACAAGCTCTGTACCCAAAAATTATTCTTAAGGCCTTTAATTGTCTATTAACTGAGTATGAAACGGTGGTGCTGTAATCCATGCTGTCTTGACAGGAAGAGAATTGTGTTATCTGATACACCAAATCACAGACCAGGAAATCCTAGAAAGATTCAGTATGGAAGGACACGTAAGCTTGGTTTAGTGTACAAAATGCCATATACACCCCATTTTTCTGGAAGGTAGTTGCCAAGTTCTAGTTTGGAGTGTGTCAGTTTTCATCTGAACTCAAGAGTAGTGACAGATTTATGTGTTCTGAAATGCTCAATGTGATGACTTCCAGAAATGTGTCTAGTAAGGGATGGAGTGCAGCACAAATAGGCACTGGGAAAACACAGGCTTCCCCTTTCTCAAGGGGTTCAGATTCTTCAGTCCATTTGCTACTTCAATATCCTATCTGCCTCTGCCTCTACAACAGAGTAATTTTTGTTCTTGTCAGTAATTTCCAACAATGTTTCCTTCCCTTCAGGGAATGTCGTGGTTTAATGTGCTGTCTTCCTTGAAGGACAAACAAAAGTTCAAATGCCTTAAAAGATGTTAAACAATGTTCTACCAAAAAAAAAAAAACTTGATACTGAGTAACTGAGTAAATGTTACTGTCAACACGTTTGACTAATTTCAGGTTTCAAATTACCTCTGGAAGCCATTTTAGTTTTTTCCATTAATTACACTTTTTTTTGTAACATTGAATAATTTTAATGCTTCTTATTTTAAACTGGTGTGATTCGCTGCTGTAATGCATTTACTGCACAGGTTTAAATGGCTGGTACTGGAGTCAGTGTGCGAATCTTCTGACCACTGGTTCAGAGCAACATGTTAATAGGGTTTATGAAAACAACAGGATGGTGGGTCTGGTCGCAGAACTGAGGAGGGATTGATTACCTTGTTTCAGGTTATATTCCCAGCAGCAATGTAGTTTGGACTGTGAAAATACAGGAGCTTTGTTGCTGCCTACAAAGCTGGTGATGTAATTGATAGAATTTAATGTTTGTTAGAAGAACTATCATTGTTAAGCAGTGCCATTAATTGTTGGCATGCCTAGAGCTAAGCAGCTCAGTGTAACATGAATGTGTGGGTTAACTTTGAAGTTTTCTAAAAGTTAAATA
Source organism: Phainopepla nitens (assembly GCA_013400175.1). Taxonomy (NCBI): domain Eukaryota; kingdom Metazoa; phylum Chordata; class Aves; order Passeriformes; family Bombycillidae; genus Phainopepla; species Phainopepla nitens. The sequence continues at coordinate 64,180 of VXBQ01006940.1, read as the reverse complement.
TTCCAATCGATATTCCACTACAGAAATAGTATAAGATGGTAGTGTACTATTAGCACCATAAAGCAGTAAATGTTACATTTTCCTTCAAGGTCCCCTCCTCTTATCCTGAAACAGTATCAGAGCTGTGGATAGGAATGAGACCATGAAAATAGCTGACAGCTTCAAGACTAAATCTGATGGAACAGTTTGTATTTTCTGAGCATTTAGTGCAGATAGCATAGGGGTAGGAAATGATTGAAACATTTTCTTATCCCTTTCCCACAATGGTGAATGGAGTTCAAAGGAAAAATGCCTTGTTCTCTTTTCACTCAAGTGAAGTGGACAAAGGAACAATAGTTTTTCCCCTCTTCTAAGCATGAAGTAGAGATGCTTTATGTGAGTAGGGACTATGCCATGTATGCTCTACATCTGTCTTTTGAAGTGTTTCTATCACATGGTCCCTTCTAGCTTTAAGTCTCATCTAAGAAGGCAGTTGGTGGTTTGGTTGTTTTAAATCCTTTATACCATGCACTGACTCTATACCATTACTTGCTGATTTTTAATTCAGTCCTGATGCACAGATAAGCTGGAATTCTCCAAGAATGTGTTTTTCCCACAATGTTCCACTTGGAGTTTTTGTCAGAGTAGATGTTACATAGATTGTTCATTGAGTATAAGCTGAAACATGACTTTGGATAAAAGGCATACCTCTTCAAATTCCTGTTCTTTAGGGTGATGTCTTTATGCTTGGAACAGCTTCTTTATATTTGATTCAAAAGAAACCCAGACATAATTTTTCTGCAAACAGTAGGAATTACAGAACTGAACAACCCCCCTCCAACAAAATTAATTTCAAAACCAGTAAATTTACAAATAGATTTCTGAAACATCTTTGATTTCTCAGGAAAGTGATGGTCTTGTAATTAGGCCCCAGATAAAAGATTCAGGTTCAGCTGCTGATTTTTATAGCAATTACTGTGGTACAACAGGATAAACATATTCATCTAATGCATGTCCAAGATCTTCAAAATGAGTTTTCCTGGTCAAAGAATTTCTCTGAGACTGCATGTTTTTATGATGGGATCAAACGCTGCAGCAGTGGTGCATTAGTAACATATAGAGATCTGTGTTATGGAGGATATTCAGTCTTGGGGTTTTTTCTCCTGGTTCAGGCAGTTTTTATTACGTGAGAGTGTCCTATTATATGGCAAAATGTGAGGTGTTCAAAGCTTGCAAATGTATTCTCGAGATTCAAAGTAACAAAAGTGACAACTTCCATGATTTTTTTTGAAATGCAGTTAGTTGTCATGTTTGTAACTTCTTGGAGTAGAGAAGCAATAGTGGCTTTTTCTTGCTACTTGTTATCCTGGTTGAAAAAGTTGGTTTAGGTCTGGGTGGTGAATGACTGTTACCTGCTTAAATTTGTCTAAGTGGAAGAGTGAATTAGTGTTACTTTTCTTCCTTTGACTTATTTCTTAAAAGATACTTGTTTAAAGAAACAAAGTTTTCCTGGCATGATGTTTGATTCAATGTAAAAGTCGATTTGTATTTTCATCCAAACATTCAAAGTCAAGAGAACTATATTGTTAAAAGTGCTTTAGCCATGGGCTATATCCTTCCACATATTGTGCAATATTCTACACCATGAAACTCTGCATTCTATGTGGAGCCCTTTGGTGTTGTCAAAACAGTTTAGCCAAAGCTGTATATTCTGTTCTTATTATAAAATAGATATTAGCAGAACTTCTACCAACTTCTGATATGCTTTGATCTTTATTATCCATGCAGATGTCTACTGAATAGTCTAGGAAATGCAACATCTTCACTTTTACGAAGATGTGTCTTAAAAGAGCCATCCAGTGTGCCATGCTACTCAGATTATTTCAATTACTCCATTAATTCTGATCCTTCTTTGAATTTTAGTATGCTTTAAGAGATGTCTGCCTTTCTACTTCAGTAGTTACAGTTACTAAGGTGTCATTGCAAATAAAAATAGTTCCATTCTAATGAAAGTTATTTGAAGTAGATATTTTTCATTATTGTTGTTTGTCTTTGCATGTGCAATAGTACTCACATTCATTGCTTCAGTTCTGCAGAACAGAAAATAACTGAAGTCTCACTCTATCTGCTACAAACCCCTCAACTTTGTCCTTTGGAATCTAGCTACAACAAACTCCATGAATCTTTGACTTCAGTTCAAAGGTCATGCTTGATAGCCTATGCTATGTATAGGATTTGCATCCAAAGGAAAAGAATATTTGGTATGAATATGATTTATTATTGAAGTTACTAGAGGAACAAATAACATAGAGATCAGTGCAGTGTTTGTCAGCACTTAAGCCTTGAAGAATGCTTGTAGAGACTAAGCAACAATGAGCAGTGCCCAGAATAACTTGAAAATTTCAAATGCAGTTTTAACTGAGTAGCTGAGATTTTACCTCCATGTAAACACTTGGACTAAGTTTGGTAACAATATGAAACTGAAGTCAGTGCCATTCTCAGAGCTATTTTCACACATACAGTAATATTGTACAGACCTCAAGATGTGGGTCTGATTGTTCTCCCCCACAAACCTACTTAAGTATGGTAAATTTAGATGTCAGAATATCTCACTTTTCCATTTTTAGGTGAATGGGTTTCATGTTGCCAGGCTCAAAAAGGGACTGTTAACCCATTGTTGGGTTCTAGGCCCATTGTTGGGTTTTTGTCCCATGTTCTATGGTTGGTGTGCAACACTATGAAAGATTTCTGACCAGTTGGGTAAAAATGTCTTTTTTTTTTTTTTTTTTAACTTGTACAACACTTAGTATATAGAGAGTCCTTCCAATACAAATTACTTGTATATTCCTTCCACCAATCTGTTTTGTGGAGACTTGAGAATGGAAAAAAGTGGGGCAGCATTAAAGTTAGTCAGGAGTGACAGGGGTGCTATCTGCAGTGTATTCCCTGGTGCTCTCTGGTGGATTACCTAACAGCAGAGACAGCTGGTGTGACAGGTCACAGGACAGGCTGCCTGACTGTCAGGTCATGTGGCAAAGGAAGGGGCCAAAGTGTTAGATTGCAAGTGGGGGACATGTCGTCTTGGTGAAGTTTTTGTTTGCAGGCCACTGCTGGTTAAGGTGACTCTGGCTCACTTTGTGCCCTTTCTTGCTGGCTCTGTAGATCAGGCTAAGCACCAGTGTCTGGCAGGTTTGAGCAGAAGGAAGGGGAACTATGCTGCAAGTAGGATACAGCTTAGGTTTGTGGAAAGAGAATACAGTGACCTCTGCATGAGTCATGCTCAGCACTGAAGGAGGGGCAGAGGCTTACCAGGAACCATATGACTGCAAAGATCAGGTTGGGAAGGAATGTAGATCCTGGGGTGCTATCAAGAAGGCAGGGAGAAGAGGCTCCTTCATGCAGGACAGTAGGAAAGAAAAAGTGAAGCTTTTTTATAGGTTAGTAGTATATGTTGTGTTTAGGTCACCAAAGAAGTGTGGGACAAAGATATGAAACCTTTGAAGCAAAGATGCAAACAAAGAAGATGGAGACTTTTTTTTTTACAAGTAGTCACATGTAAAAGACAATGAGCAGAAAATTCAGGGGAGATTCTGATTAGACTGAAGAAGAAACTATTTCACAGTGAGGGCAATTGGCCATTGGAACAATCTCCCCATAAAGTGGTAGATGCCCAAATGTTTTGAGACTTCAAAGATTCATGTGTGCCATCTTGTTTAGACCATGCTTTTACAGGAAAAGTTGGACCAGATAAACCTTAAGGCCCCCTCCCAACCTGGTATTCTGATTCTCTGCAGGTATTCATTGGTAGCAAAACTTCATGCTTGTATAACTATTGTACATCTCCCTGCATAATTAAAGCATTAACATGATTTAAATTTATTAACATAATTTAAAGCATAACATATTTGAGAAAAAATATTTATAACTACATATTGGATAATAGATTGCTAAGAAACAGTATTCTTTAAAAAGCAGGGCATGTCATTTGCTTAGCTTTGCTATATTGCTCTGTGATATATGATGCAGAGATAGCATATGGATTTTCTAGTTGTCTTACAAGCCTGAAAACTGCCAGGCACCTTTAAGACTTTGGAGCCAAGTAAGCATTCCCCATGCTAAAGGATGGACTGTACTTAGATCTAATGCATGAGAAAGCTCCAAAACAATATGTGGAAAACATTTCTGTTCTAAGTTCCCAATGACCAGCTATAAATTATCTAAAACATATCAGTGCACAGAAAAAAATAGTTTATTAAAGAAAGAAAGAAACAAACAAAAAAGCTAGAACACTGTCAGTAGCTAGGTTAGCATTAATGCAAATCAATACAAGCATAAAATTGATAGTTCATCTATCATGTCAAGGGTATAGAGACTGACAGAAAATAACACTCCCTGCACTCCAGCTGGTCCTTAGAGATCAGAGGATCTGAATGTGGCTGGGCTTGATTTATGATTATAATCAATTTGGCACATAGGTCTGGTTGTGTTCAATAAGAACTTTCACAAGCACAGATTCACAAATAGTGCAATTTACCAACCCAAAACCACAGGTCAAGCTGTGCTCAGTAAGAACCTCCACTGTCCCACATTCACACATAGCACACACAGTTTGGTTTATTGAAACAACAGAAACACAGACCTGGAATTGCTGTTGATAAACAGCACTAACTGTGACAGAGCTCTAACAGTAACAATAATATTGTGTTAGCCTGGGTAACAACAATAATCCAATGTAGAAGCTTACCAAGCAGGCATCCCTGCTTGTGAAGAGAGGAGAGTCACCCAATAACTGACTCCAAGATATTTTTGGGTCTTTTGCTAAGTACATGAAAATTCTATCCAGTTCACATATAGCCCCATCTTATCCTACTCCTCCTTTTTCACATGTAGCATAATGTAGGTGGAGGATTGAGTAATATAGTCATGTATGTGGTAGCATGTACTTCAATAATCTTATTAGCATACTCAGGGTGTGTGCTTTAATATTTAAATATTTAAACCCTTACTCAGCCAAAAGTTACTTCTTTGGCCATGGTGTCCTTCAAAGTTCTAGTCACATGACTTTGTTCTGTTCTGTTCAGTTCTTCAGAGCCAAAACAGGACCATCCTACCTCCATAGGGCCTCCTCCTTCAACCCACTTACCCTTTCTTGACGTCAGCTTTGCAGAACTCCATCTGCAAAGATAATGCAGAAGGAATGTGGTGTAGGCTGTAGATAGTAGGCTGTCTTAGCCCTTGCCAGGCTTCTTGGTCATCACACTACACCATCTTAAAATCAGATGAAAGAGGTACATTAAAAATGCATTCATAATCCAGAAATAATCCTAACACAACTGCTGTTGAATTTCCCTAGAAATTCAGTAAAGAAGAAACTACAAACTCAGTAAAGAAGAATCTATCTGACAGAGGCTAAATTTTGATCTGAGCAGAACTACCTTCTTTGTATTCAAAACATCAGCCTAGCTATCAGAACATAGTTAATTATTAATGCATGTGTATAATCAGGACACCTGACTCTGCAGATTGTTAGGAGGTTAGCATAGTGCACTTCTGTTTAAGCAATCAGAGAATGAAAATAGGATTGAAAGCTTACTTGAAATGTTTTGTTAGGCTAAGAAAAATGTAGAATATTCTTGCTAACTGCACATCAATGCAGTTTCCACAGTTTCAGTGCATTCTGGATTTAATCTAAAATGTCGAGGATCTTGGATCAGAGGATTCTGTTGTTAGTAATTTCATTTTCAGCAAGTGTGCAGAGCACAAAGGTACTTTCAGAATGGAAGAAATGTGGTGATCCGGAATGTGAGAGTAAGTAAAAATTTGGTTTTTTCAAAGGGAGTCTGTGGTGCATATGCAGCTATTAGGAATCATAATGTCAAAATTGGCAATGAAACAGACTGAAAATGAGTAGCCATAGCAAACGTTTGTTGTTAATATACTAAGTTTAAGAGCAATAGGTTTAAACTTTTAAAACAAAAACAGAAAAAAAAAAAAAGATTGCTGGATTGTTGTGTAAGGTTATACAGATCAAAGTTCAGTAAAAATACTTTTGAATAGCTAGTTTTCCTCAGGTGTCCCCAAAATGGGCAGTATAAAACAGCTTTAAAGTATTTTTAACTCATTCTTTACAGGTACAAAATAAAATAAAGAAAATATAAATAAAATTAAAATGGTAGGTTATAAACAGAGAAAAAAGACTTCTAATCATGTGTTTACAGTACATTCAAAGCCCATTCTGCAGAACTCTTGGGGTTTTTTCTACTGTAAGCAAACTGGTTAGGGATTTCTTTTGTAATCCTTCTTACAAAACACTCTGTAAATATTTCCTCTTTACTTATTTTTTCTTCTTTAACATGAAGTAAGCGCTGTAACTAGTTATGTGGTTCTCAAAGAGTAAATAACTCTGCAGGAGGCAGAGCCACTGAATCACAAGTGGGCAAATAATGTCCCATTTATTATCCACTGATTACCATTGTGAAACCTGTCATAATCATAGCTGAAATTTCTAAGCTGTTTTCTGTAGTTTGGCAGACTTAAGTACTGTATTTTCAATGTATTTTCAAAGAGACCTTAGATTTCCTCTGATGATGGATTTCTATTTTCTTGTGGAGCCATACAAACTTCAGCAGGTTCTAGATGTTCAGAGATGGCTATCTTTGTGGAACAGCATGTGGAATAGGCTCCAAACTGACCATACCACATCAGTAGTGGTTTCTGTGGAGAGACAGGGGTGGAAACAAAGAAAACTTAAAATAATACAAACTGAATTGGAAATTTACATTTTAACAACGTTTAAGGTTCATATTCCTAAAATTTACATATTTTTGTCATAAATGTAGTCAAAATAGAGGACAAAATCCCTCAAATAATTACTAGATTTAACTTAGAATTTCTAAAATATAAAATTATAAATATGCCTTGAGAATACTTTTTAGCTGTTTAGATCTACTTTAGTAATTGAATTTGCTAATCCTGCATACATGCTTTCAAATTAAGCATTGAAACCTTGGCTAAACAAGCACTGGAAAATGTCCATATGGGACAAGAGCTTCTCCCCTTGATGTCTGCAGTACCTAGGAAAGAAAACAAGCCAGGGCTGCTTTTTGCCTTAGTTGATTTCCACTTGATGGTACAAATGGATTAGTGTCATAACAAAGCACATGCATTAAAATATTTGCTACTGCAATTCATCCGTATTTGGTATATATCAGTAACCTGACTTCAGAAAAAAGGGATGCTGTATTTGTTTCTTTCTTTCCACATATTATTCCAGAGGCAATGAGCCGAGTTCAAGCCACTACCGACTACTTAGGGCCTGACTGCCGGTTTCTGAACTTCAAAACAGGGGAGGAGATCATCGTTTACTCCAAACTTTCAAGGGAAAATGAAAACTTGTGGATAGGAAGTGTAAGTACCTCAATCTGAAAGACTTCCCCCATAAATATTTTAGATATAGTAATAGCATAACAACTGCAGTCTAACTGCTTCTAAGGATCTCTTTTGGAATATTAACCAGTCATGGATGAATACAGTATTTGGGAGATGAGTCACTGTTACTATCTTTACACAGAAAGAGAAAATCAGACCTTGGCAAAGATCACTCACAGACAAACAAAGTCAAGATCAGAATATAAGTCTTCTGTTTCCTTCATCCTATCATTTGGCTGTAATGATTTAATCTGGTTCCCTTGAAAAGACTCAGATCTACCAGGTCAGGCTCCTACCTACAGGTCTGTGGGTAAGACATCCAGTCCTCTAAGAAGGAATGGATGCAGCAATCCAAATCAAGTTTTACTGCTAGTAAAACTGTGTAAGTGCTTCAAAACTATGGGACATTAGTACATTTTTTGGGTAGGTTTTTTTTTTTCCTCTAAATAATCTGTCACATTTATTGTTTAATAGTGAAATTCTGTCTTCCTTTTTTTTTTTCATCCAAGAGTATCTTTGCAGGTACCTCAATATTCTTTGCTTTCCAAGATGTATCCCTCCATTAAAGGCTACCTGCAATGGTTTGATGAAAAGACAGCAGTTTCTTGGCCAGAGAGACTTGATTCTTCTGGGCCTTATCATTTACTTATGTTCTGTAATGTTGCCATCTTCATTGTAATTTTCTCTTGAGCTGCAGCTAGTCTCTTATCTGAATTTCTTATCCTATTTTTCTTGTAACTTAATATGAGTCATTAGTTATTAAGGCATGACATTTTTCATTTGAGACAAGGGGAAATTTGCAGCCAATTTTGGTAGGAGCTGGCTGCGACCATCAGTGCACAAAGCACTGTCTTCAGCTGAAGCAGTTTTAAGGCTACTGCTGTGGTACTGCCCAAACTTATATTCATAAAAATAATACAGAATATAATAGTATGGAGTCATATACTCCCCCTTGCCTCCTGAAATGGCAAGGGGAATACTCCCAGGAAGGAAAAAGAAACCAATCTTTTGACAAAATAGAATTAAGGAGCTAGGGGGCTGTTCTGTTAATTTGTTGTTCATCTATACTTTTCCAGCACACATGGAAGTACCTAACATATATATCACTAAGTTCAAATGCTTTTATTAGTTTTATATCTCTTACAGAAAGGAAAGGATTTTGGATATTTCCCAAGAGATGCTGTGAAGATTGAGGAAGTTTTAATTGGAGAAGAAGTTGAAGTGCTCACTAAGGTAAACCAACATTACCAGATTTTTCCAATGCAGTTTACAACAACTGAAAATCTAACATCCATTTAGAAATTCAACTGCTGATGGATATTTTATTTCAGATTATTCAAAACATGCTTTTATAATTGTTCCATTTGCATGTTTTTTGCTCTCTAAAATAATTTCTGTATAATTAAAGATACAGAACTTTTAGGAATAATATAATTAATTACAGTCCTTTGTGTAAAGTCGTAACAGAAAGAACAATGATACATTTTGCTGTGCTAGACAGTGATATAGAAAATTACACATTAAAACATTTTAAAAGCTAATATTATTCTTTTAGGAAACTGATTTCCTTTGTCTTGATGAAGATAAGTACACTTTTGAAAATGAAGATAACGCATTACATGATCACAACAAAGAAAGTGACTATTCATTGTCTGATGCAGAATCAAAGCTGCAAGAAAATGAACTCTTAAAATATACAAGAGAGCTCATACAAAATGAAGAAAGAACTGAATCCGTTTCAGAAAATGACTCGGAGGAATTGGTTAGAAAAGATGATACTGAAGAGCCACAAATGCAAAACAGTCTCCCAACAGGACCCGTCCCAACTCAGTCTAGTTGGATTTCAGGTTGGCTCACCACAGAAAGTGAAAATGATGAAGAGCCCTTAAAAGTTGTTACTGAATCTTCAGAGGCAAATAAATATCAAGGCAGAAAAATAGAGGTATCAGCTGAAAATAATTTACAGGAGTCAAATGATAAGGAGGAGCAAGAACCCCTCACATCTGGTTGGTTTCAAGGTGGACTGACAAGCTTTCTGTATTTTAGTGAAGAGAATGAAGATGTTGATTTTGCATCAGGAAAAAATGATCCACAAAACCATAATGTCTCTGGTGTGCCTGAGCATTCTGGTACTGAGCAGGAAACAACAATCACCGAGGTATTATCAGAAGAAGAAAAGAGTGAAAGCCAAGAATCAGAATCAAATTGGTTTAATTTGGGTTTAAGTGATGTTCTCAATTTTGGCCATGCTGAGGAAGCTACAGCTGCTACAGAGGACCAGAGAAGCAGAGAAACAACAGATCAAGCAAATAAGAATGAGGAAGAGCAGACTTTAGACCAGAAAGAATTACATATGGACAAAGAATCAAAGGAAACAGTTAATGTGATGACAGATGAAAAAGATGAGAATTATGCACAAGAAATAACAGATTCAAACAGTAACAGGCCAAATCCCGGGGAGATACCAGAAAGTGCACACACTCTTAATGACACAAAAACCACCTCAAGTAGCACAGAATCATCTCTTGATATACTAACATGTGACAAAGAGAAGCAAATTGACCCCTACAGTTCAGAAGAAGACTTGGTATCAGAAAGCCAACTGCTGAGAAACACTGAAGCTGAAAAGAAAAATCAGGAGTCAGAAAGCAGACGTGCCCTATCAGGTTGGTATACAAATATCTATAATAGTTTTATTAATTTTAATATGGAAAACATGATAATCAACAGGAACATGAATCAATTGAATCAAATTTCTTGTTCTCATGACCTCCTCTGAATTGTGATCCCTCAAACACAAAAAGTACAGGAGAAAAGCCTGAAATATCTGAAGAACAAAGGCATTGCTTCTCTTTTAGTCATTTTGTGGACATACTGAAGTTTCCGAGTTCAACAGCCAAAGGAGGGCAAGTGCAGCATTATGGGGAACTACCAGGAACTGAAAATAATCATCTGGCCATTCAAGAATGCCTCATGTGACAATGAACCAAGTCTTAGTCTGGAAACACCTGAGAAACACAAACTAGTCAGAGGTTATGGTGCAGAAAAAAATTCAGCATCCAAAAGCGATTTCAAAATGGATAGATGAAAAAGTAAAAGACGAAATTCACAAATCAGAGAATTAAAGTGTCTCACAAGGTTTTTATGGAAACAACATCAAATATTTCAGTCAGGACATTTTTAATGATGAACATCATCAGAAAACTGGGGAGTCCCAAGAACTGACTCCAGACCAACCCTTCTCTCCTCACCTCTCATCATATGGCCTCAGTTTAACAGGTACCAAAACTTCCAAGGAAACTGGCCATTTGGAAGGATATGGAGTTTCAGAATGGAAGGTAAAAAACTGCTAGCTGAGAAGAATTAAGCCTCCACAATAAAGAAAGACCTTGGTAAGCCCTGATAAAATACCACAGGGAAAAGAAATTGAAGGCACTTCAGAAGGTTAAACACAGCGTACCAGGTGACAATAATGCAAATACCTCCAAAGAGAATGATCTTTCCTCAACAGCTGGCAGTGCAAAGCAACAAACAGGGCAGTGGAGAAAAAAACTTCAACAAAATCTACCAAATGAGTAGAAGATTGGACAACCCTTGATGCTCTTGCTTACAGCTCAGAGAGAAGCAATAAACTGAACAAATTCCTATAAATGTGCAACATCACCAGGAAGGTAGAGGAGAACTCAGATGGGAAGATTCATGTTCCCAGCATCAGCTTCTGGTACCAGAGAATGGACAGTCTTAATCCAGATCTCAGAAAGATCTAAAAATCACCTGTGATCTAGTAAAGCAAAATATTAATCTGCATCCTCAGATTTAGGCCTATCAGTTCAAACCACCATGGCAGTGCAAGGTACAAAAGCATAGAAAATTTATCTGAGTTCTGAAAGGCATACTGCTTTAAAAGACAAATAATACTAGTCTTCAGCTGAGTTAATATCCAAAAAAAGTATTTATAAAGAAGAGATTTATTGAGAGTAGAAGCAACAGTCATGTGATACGAGTCTAACCAAGTGTAAACTTTTACCTTTGAAGCTCTCTAAAATAGAAGAAAAGAAATAGATAGCTAGTGTCTTCTAAAACCATTTAACTAGAAAGTCAGATTGCTACTTAAAAAAAACTGGATTAATTAAATCTTGGCAACCTGGGATTGCTCATGAACCTGGATGATAGAGTAGATGTTGGAAAAGAAGATACTGTTATAATTGAAAGGATGAATAATGCTGAAAAAAATTGCTGCTACTAAAACTAGTTAGGAGAAGAAAAAAGAAAGATTCTGAGAATAAGAGTCAAAATCCAGAAGTGCAAATAGTAGCAATTATATTCAAACAAAAAGGATTTCAGTAGTATTTTTACCAGACCATCAGAGTTCTTTGCAAATATATTTAGTAAAACTAACAATTAAGCCTGTCAAAAAAAGTCTAAGCATATCTTTTGGTCAAAAAACCCAAAAGAAAATAGAATTGACATTAGGACTGGTCCACTTGAATACTGCACAGAAGAATGAGAGGAAGCTGAAAGGAATCTGAACAATGCAAGATACTATTAAATACAGAGAAGATGCAGAAAAAAACAAAACCAGGCAAACATTGTATGATAAACAGATTTACCAAACCCATCAATTACATTTCAACGATTTTATTTAAATTAAAACAAGATGTTAAGCAACCCTTAGAGCATCTCTGTGATGGAAGCAAACTGCTGCAGCAGCACCAGCAATTTGAAAAGATTCACGGTGAAATCACAGCTTACTCAACTAAAGATCGTGGAGGGAACAGGTCATTGTGTCTGCACAAAAGGGGCACAATCTGGACACTGAGCAGGGAAAATATACACAAAAAGGGAATGTGCTTCTAGAGCTGCCAGAGCTTTTGTCTGCTATAACAATTAAGTGTGCTGCCCAAACTGCTGCTAAAGTTACTAGAGTAATGTTTCGCTAACAGAGATTTAGCAAGAACAAAATATCCTTTGTTGGCAGAAAAAAAGAAACCACAACAGATACAACACTGTCTCCTTCTGGTGATTTAAAATGAAGAGTAGTGAGCCTAACCCATGCCAGCTAATGAACTGATTTATGATATTTGGAGGATCTGATAATACAAATTGAGTTACTATAACAGTAACAGTTTAAGAGCAAATTACTTGTCTTGAAGTACTGGTCTATTTCTGGTGTGTGCCTTTGGCCAGTACTGTCTTGAAGCATATGAATAAATGAAACAATTTGTAACTTTTTTTTCTTTGTGGGTAAAGCATGGTGTGGGGTTTTTTGCAAGCAGTGTTTTATTGGCTTTAGGGAATTTACTCCAAGCCACTAAAACTGAGGCAGCCAGGTGCCTTCAGTCATACTTCTGCACGAACATGCCTGTGGTTTCTTGTATTTTGCAGGGAAGCTTGATATCCTGTGGGAATTTGTTAATCTTTAATCCTACATGGCATTTTAAACTGTTCTCCCTCTAAAGCTCACCCTACTTGTATTTGGATATAAGAAAGAGACCCACTAATCCTGACCAGGAAATCTACAAACTAACTATCAAAACCAAACGTATTTTTTCCTGAACACTGATTTTAATTACTTTACTACAATGTAAGTTTTGCTTAAAGCTCTATCCTTCAAATTCTGAGATCATTATTTTTATAGTGTTTCTTAAATCATAAATCTGTAGCACATTTACTCTAATGTGATACTGTACTGTTGGGCTTTGAAGAAAACAAAAATACAAATATTAAAACCTCTGTAGCAGTTAATATCTTATAGGACTAAGTTGAATCCTCTAAAAATAACCACCATTTCCCTTCACAATTATGTGCAGGAGTAGGCAGAAGAAAGCTGCTAGAAGAAACACCAGAGAAGGAGCATGAAATGTATGTAGCTGTAGTAGACAGTGAAGATGACAGTGACCAAGATTCAAAATCAACAGCCATTGCTTCAGTCAATTCTGAAACAAAAATGGACAGCTCAGGACCTGACTCTGAAGTTGATGTCAACAAGTCTTTATCTGATGCCATCCAGAACTATGTTCCAAGCAATGGTAAGTGCTGAGTTTCTTAATTTTAAGGAAAAT
>VXBQ01006940.1:0-48690 GCA_013400175.1 Phainopepla nitens | reverse complement strand
CGCGGCCCCCGCCCGGGGTCTTGTGCAGCGCTGCTGCCGGGGGGCTCGGGCAGGGGAGAAATCGAAATTAAGGACTTGGACGGTGCCGTGTTCTTAAGCACGGGTCGCATGTAGTGAATCTGAGCGCCGTGGAGCGTGTCGTGTCTTTGAGCAGATAGATCCGTTGGCAAATGAAATGTGAGTGTATCGAAGGGTTTAAAATGTGTTACATCACTGGTGTGTTCGGTCTGGTATTTTAGCATGGGGTTGGTTGAACAGGTTTTTCTACCAGACGGATTTTCTACCAAACAATCAAGAAGTACTTACTACTATTGATTCTTCCAGAAGTGAAATGTGTAGACAACTCAGAGGGGAATTTTCCGTAGTAGATTCTCAGTACCTAAAGAGGCCAACAAAAAGGCTGGGGAGGCCCTTTTTACAAGGGCATGTAGTGATAGGGTAAGGGGGAATGGCTTTAAACTGGAGAGGATAAGTTTGTGTTAGATAAGAGAATGAAATGCTTTACTGTGGGAGTGATGAGGCCCTGGAGCACGTTGTCCAGAGAAGCTGTGGATGCCCCATCTCTGAAGTGTTCAAGGGCAGGCTGGGTGGGGAAGTGAGTCCAGTGGAAAGTGTTCTTGCAAATGGCAGAGGGATTGAAACTGGATGATCTCTTTTTGAAACTAGATCCCTTTCAACCCAAATCATTCTGTGATTATTGATAGTCTCAGAAAGAAAAGGTTTCAGAGCTTTATCTGTTGATTTTCATGTCTTGTTGGAACTTCTTTCTTTTTTTTCCTTCACTTGGTAAATCTGTCATTTAAAAATCAAATGCTTCTGTCAATCATTTTCTCAGAGTTTTGGAAAAAAAATAGACATACAGGCCTCAGAAGTAAACAATGCCAACGTGTAATGTCTGTTTCTGTGGATAATATTAACCTCTTTTCCTTTAGCTGAAGTTTTTTACTTTGCTTTTCAGGCTGTGGCTTCACTGCCTGAAGACATGAGACCTGGCCCTGATCTGTATGGTTTCCCGTGGGAAATAGTGATTTGTGCTGGCATTGTTGGAGCCTTGGCAATTCTCTTGTTCCTGTACAGAAGTTATCAATCAGTAAGTGTTGTGGTTTAACCCCAGACAGCAGCTAAACACCACACAGCCACTCTCCCACTCCCTCTGTCACGTGGGAATGAAGGAGAGAATCAGAGGACTAAAAGCAGGAAAACTCATGTGTTGAGATGGAGACAGTTAAACAGGGAAAGCAAAAGCAGTGCATGCAACAAAGCAAAACACAGAATTATTCACTGCATCCCATGGGCAGGCAGCTGTTCAGCTGTCTCCAGGAAAGCAGGGCTCCATCACATGTAGCAGTTACTCTAGAAGACAGAGTCCATCACTCCAAACACCTCCCCTTCCTCCTCCTTCCCCTCAGCTTTATGTGCTGAGCTTGCTGTCAGCATGGTGTGGGTTATCCCTCTGGTCAGTCGAGGTCAGCTGTCCTGTGTCCCCTCCCAGCTTCTTGTGAACCTGCAGCCTCCTTGTGGGTGAGAAGCAGGAGAGGTCTTGGCTCTGAGCACTGCTCAGCAAAAACTAAAATATCCATTTGTTATCAGTGCTTTTCAGCACTGATATCTAAAATATAGCCCCATACCAGCTGCTGTGAAGAAAATGAACTCTATTCCAGACAAAACCGGCACAGAAAGTGTTTAAGTTACCTGCAGATACGTAGTGCATTAACAGCTTGCATTGAAGTTGTTATCCTTCCTGTTCAAGATACATAATGCATCTGAGTTTTAAATCTATTGTGATTGAATTTAGAATCTCTCTGAAAGAGAAATTGAAAAGTCTGTTTTGCCAAGATATTAAATGTTTGAACATGTAGTGAGTGACTGTTGTAAGAGGAAATGCAGTGAAACTGGCTGTAGTAAGGCTTCCTTTTTTTCTTTTAAATTTCTGCACTGGACTTTAAAAGTCGGCCCTTAAATTATTTTCACAGGATACAGATGTCTTCCCTAGAGTGTCTGTATTGCTGTGTGTATTGATATCTCTGTGACTAGCCTGGCCATAGCCAGAGCAGCTCAGGTCTTTCAAGGTAATTGTAAGCAAAAGCAATCCACATGGTTTCCTGTCAAAGGACACATTTTAAAACCCTTTGGACAGTGATGCCTGGGTTCTGTTCTTTGCAACACTAGCACACTGAACCAGTTTAACTGCTTGCTCTTTGTGAGCACTAATCTGATGACTTTGAGAATTGCAGTACTGAAACCTTTCAATGCACAAATCAGATTATATTTTTTAGGTAATGTCTATCTTTTCTTGAGAGTAAGTAAAGATCTGAGTAATAAAAGTTGCCTACCATACTTTCCCTGCTGTGGAAATGGGGTCAGTATCTGTATCTGTAATTCAGTATTCTAAATTTCTTCCCATTTTTCACATACTCTCATGCAGACAATGTGATTTTGGTAGTAGGTATAATGATACTCATGTTTTAAGACTCATTGCATAGCTGTTTGGTTTTTCAGATACGAGCATCTGCATTTTTAGAGTTTTGACATCAACTAACCTTGTCTGTGAGGGTATCTGTGTTTGTGTAAGTTAATGTAACTATAATTTGGTCATACCTTTTTGTTCTCTAGAGGCATCCCTCTAGGTGATACAAAAGGCATTTGGACTGAATCATGCAAGCAGCTAACCTGATACTGTGTTCCTCCTGTACATGTCACTTAAGGCATGAGATGTGACAGAAGTTATTGCTAGCTTTTTCAGTCTTCCATACTTAGAACTGCAGTGACTGCTCCTTGAGGAATTGGTGGTTACTGAACAGTAATGGAGCAACTAAACATCCATTGAGGATTATAGGATGAAAGTGTACTTGTAACTTTCTTACCCTTTTTTCACTACTTGGACTCCTTGGCTTTAAATGAGGAGGAAACAGGGGAGATCTGAGGGGCACAAGGCACGTGACCCAGGGAGAAGTGCTGTGTTGTACCAGTGCTGTGGGGTCTGCATCTCTCATACAGGCCATTTGTGACAGATTTTGCCCTGCATTTTGTTAGATTTTGATTCTAGGGCACTAGACCCCACGTGGCAGCTGCTCACTTGGCACTTGAAGGATGCCCATCAGGTAGCACCTTACTGCAGTTCTAACTGTTGTGTGCTGTAATGTGTGGGAGATCTTTCCCAACAGGAAATCTGAGCTCATGTGTGGAGCTTCCCCCTCCCTTCCCTTTCCTACTCTTCTGACTGTGTGGGTCCACTACAGGGCTTTGTGTGGGCAGTTCTGGTTATGTGATGAGTATACAGAGGTGTGTTATTAAAGTGATCCAGGTGAAAGCTAATCTCCTTTCCACTCTTTTGTCTGATAAGAGTGGGAGAAGGACAGGGCAAACACACAGACATGGAGGGGGTGAGAGCAGAGGATATGATTGCCTGTTTTTAAAGAAGCCTGTATTTATATTCCTTTTTTAAGTTGCATGGTTAAACTTGGCATGGAATCACAGCGTCAAAGATTAGTTTTCAGATACTATGAAAGAGTAATTGATCAGACATTTTCAGTATTTATTCTCTTTTTTCAGGTTAGAAGTCGACTTTATGTAGGTAAGCTTATTTCTGATACTTCATTTTTCGTATTTCTTTGGAGTATTACTTTATTCTTTCTTTTTTCACCTTTAATTATTTGGATGATGCAACATCTGCTTGTCTTTCACTTTTTAGGAAGGGAAAAACAGCTTGCCAATAAAATTGCTGAACTAGTAGAAGAAAAATGCAAAATTCTTGAAAAACTCAGCCTCTACAAAAAAGAGGTAACGGTCCTCATTTATTGCTTTCAGATGTGTTGTAGAAATGGATTCAACCAAGTAAAGTATTAACTTCTTTAGAAGTAAGATGTTTTAAAGTTTTTGAAGGGATTCATCAAATGCTTTTTTCTGTCAGTGCCTTTAAGAGCAATTAAGGTGTCAGCAAGTTCTGCCTTTAAACTCTCAATACAATATATTTCACTGGAAGCTACTTCAAAATGTCTTTTTTTGGTTTATGTCACTGGGATAGTGTGATAGGGCTTCCTGATTTCCAGCAAGGTGCATTTGTGAATATTTAGGTGATGTCTGTGTTTCAGACTAGAGCATCACAAATTAATGCTAGTATTAAATCAATTATTTACCTGTGTTTTGACATAAAGTAATTCCTTTTCAGTTTGAAGATTTGCAGTTGTCTCTGAAGGATGGTAATGCTATGAAAGAATCAACAGACACATCTTCTTTTGAGGTACAAAGATTAATGGATATTGTTATTTCTACAATATAAGGCAGTACTTTAGGAAAAATGTAGCCCATATTAAAAAACACCCAAACAAAGGAAATAAAACCAACAGCAAAAAAAGTCAGACAAACCCAAAAACTCCAACACAATTGTTTTAATTGGCTTGCTGAAAATTACTAAAAATCAAAGCATTTAAATTAAGAGAAACCTTTCTTAACAATTGCATTGAGAATGAGTGATACTAGAGCAAATGGTATCTTGGACAATATTTAATTTTAAGAAGTTAATTGTTCCCATTTCTAGGAGAGAGGGTAGTGCAATAAGTATTTTTTCTCACATCTGATCTAATTCAAATACTTTCCATAGGCTACAGGTGCACAGTTTTAAAGAAAAATTACCACTATGTTGTTTATATGCCCCAAACTGAGAATATATTTGTAAAAGTTCTGGATAGGTGAATCAAATACCTAATAGGCTCTATAAAATTCATGTAAAAAAAAGCAAGTAGATTTATTTCATTTTGCACCTCAGAACCTATAGAGCTAATTCTTACAGGTTTTGTTTATGCAGGACTCTCTAGAGTATTTGAGTGAAGCATACTTTGCTGTAATATTTAAAATATCCTTGTTGTCTTCTTATGTAATTAATATCAAATGTTTTGTTAACTCACAAACCAACTTGATTTAGGAAATGCATGAAAAACTGAACAAGTCAAACTTGAAACTCAACGAGGAAATAGAGAATCTAGAAAAAGAACTGGAAGAAGAAAAATCTAAGGAGTCGGAAAATGATACCTTGGTAAGAATAAATAGAATCCTCTCTTTGTTTCTATTAATTAAAAAAAAATTCTCACAGAAAAAAAAATCTCTGCAGGGAAGACAAACTATTTTCTTTGTGTATTCTGAAATAAAAACTACATTTTCCATTTTGTCTTCCCTGTAACATTAGGAAAATGGGAAGGAAAATACTCAAAAGAAGAAAAGCTGTTTTTACACAAATTTTTACTGATTCAGGAGTAGAAGTTCCTCAGTTTGAGAATAAAAATTATTTTATTAATTGCCTAGACATTGTCAGTGAAGTATGTGAAAGAAGCTGTATGACAACTAATAATTTTCAGGTGGCTGAAATTCAGGAGAAAGTGGAGTCTTTAGAGAACGAAGAAAAATCTATCCAGTCACAAATTGATGAGGTATGTCTAACCTTTACTGTTTTTGTTTCCAAATCTTTGCAATTTTTCTATTCCCTGTGTAGTTACTGTTTTAATTAATTTTTCTATTAAGGGTACAGAGATCATATGCTGTGTGAACCAAAAGACTTTGTAAGGCTTAGTACTTTGGTGTGGCTTGATTGAGCAACTTTTAATTTCATATAGTGGTTGGCATTTAGAAGTAGTCTGTTTCTTACTCCTCAGTGATAAACACTATTGCAAAATTAGAGATCATAAAAACTGTTGAAATTGTAGAGAAAATGTGAGAATATGTATGTAGCACAGCCAGAAAATCTAAGACAAGTCCATTAATACCACCATGACCCCACCTGTATCTTCACTAATACCATTTAAACAACACACTTCCTAATTTCACTTAGGCCAAGTCCACCCTAAAAGTGTATCAGATTAATACTGAGAGACTCAAGACATCTGTTCAAGATGCAGTAGATGAAAACAGCCATCTCCAGGAAAGTGAGAAACAGGTAGGTTCTTCCTAGTTATCCTTAGAAATAGTGTGTTTTCCTATGATACTAATAAATATGATTTGTCTAAGAGCTCATCCTCAACAAGTTTGTTAATAACTCTCATGTGTTTTAGTAAATGGAATGAGCAAGAGGACATGGTTTTTAAAACAATGTTACATTGCAGTAACTTTGTGGAAAATAATCCTGTTTTAAAGGAAATGCAGTAGTTACAGTTTGTGGGGAATCATGCATGGAGTTCAGTGGAAGGAGAGCATGTGGTGATGAAAATCTAAAAAGAACTTTGCTGAGACCTGGAGGAAAGCAGAAATATCTGAACAAGTCCACAGCTAGGATTCTCTACAGAGGCAGAGAGAAAATTCTTTTACTTCATCTTGAAAACCAAAGAAGTTGAGGACTTGCAGAGTGTTCAGAAGGCAGGTCAAAAACGTACTCTAGCACCACTGTAGGTGTATTAATTGTGAGTCAGGTCTGTAGCAGAGAGGAACAGAAAAGACTGTTACTTCCCAAATTTCAGTTGTCTATTTTCCTCAGTGCTGAAGCCAGATCACAAAGAACACTGGATATTTTAAAATATTTTGCATGTGCAATAGTTGTCCTGTGCAATAGGTTGCTTTTTCTTTTTTTCTAACAAATAGATATTTTCTATGAACATTTAATGTTGTGTGTAATGCTGGTTTGAGGTGACTTGTTGTGGTGCTTATTTTCCCAACTGACTGATGATCTCCCTGTTGTCTCAGGAATAACCTGACAGATATTTGCAGGGGGAAGGAGTAGTGGTGGGACTGGAAGTACAGGCCTATTGCTTTTTAGCAGTCTTATAAAAAGCTGGGGAGTGCTTTAGTCCTCTCTGTCAAAACATGGTGTATGTCAAACTTAGGGGTTCAGGAAAAAAGAAGATGATACTGGAAATTTTTTTTTTTTTTTTTTTTGCAGGAGGGATATTTCAGTTCTGCACAACTGTGTTAGGGTAAAACTTGATCTTTTTCCCTAATTCTAGAAGGACTGCATGTTTGTGATTACCAAAAAAAGAAGACAGTCTTATTAGAAGCAGTGGATTTGACTGTTAGCATTGTGAGATTAAGTTGCTTGAGAAGTATTTTCTTTGAAGAGTCTTTTTTTTTTTTTTTCCTAATTTCTACATCCTTTTCATTTTTGTGAGGAGGAAGGGTCTGGTCTCAGTGCTTTGTTTCAAATGTGGCAATATTCTCATGTGATAAACTTTGAGAAGCAATACATAAAGTTTTAATAGAGAGGAATTTTCTTTTTTTTTTTCCCCTGTGGTAATTTCTTGGGTTCAAACAGAAATTATCCAGTTACTTGTGTGTGTGACAAAAATCTTCACTTTCTTTCTTTTTTAGTAAAGTAAAAAAATAGTACCTAGAGAAAGATAATACTAAATGCTGGCAATTGCCTGTATATCTTAGGCAATCATTTTATATCAAGGAAAACCAGGGGAAAAAATCAGTAAAAATTATTTCCAGTGTTTAATTGCCATGTTTCTAGATAAAAAAAAAGTTCTTTTGCATTTCTTCCAGATAAAACAACCTGGGTATAAGCAGTTCCTTAACCTTATTATTTAGGATTCATTACTATACTTTGTTGTTAACTGAGGTTTGTTGCAGTTTTTAGTAGTTTGAGAACATTTGTGTATATTGTAGTTTGCTGTGCTTTTTGATAGATCAATAACCTAATGTTATGTGTTGCTGGAACCTGATAAGTAAAAAAGAGGAAGTGTCTGCCTTACTTATTTGTGTTCTCATTTCTGAGGTGCTTTCTGAGTGTGAGTTAGTTTACTATATCAGAATATCCACATCCTTCTTTTGTTTTTCTTTCTTACTTTTTTTTTTTAAAGATGGAATTTCACCTGTGTTCAAAAGGTAACAAAGGTGTTATTTGTTCACAGAAACTAGAGTCATTTCTTCCTCTGCCATTTGCATAAATGGGTCACAATCTTCTGGCACCTCACAGCTTAAACTTTATAAGAGATGTGCTGTTTCAGGTTTGTGATGTGTCAGAGAGAGGATTGGGCCTTTTAGGTTGAACAAGGGAAGTGTTAATGAATTCATGTGCTTTGTTGGTTTTTTTTGTTTGGTTGGTTTTTTTCTTCCTCAGGAACATTAGAAATGGTGCTTTAGCTCATTGCAAATCCTTGCTGTTTCTCTTTATTGGAATTCTTACAGGTGTATAAAGTCATGTAAATTTATTTTCTCTTTGGCTTAATGAAGAAGGAATCTCTTAAAATGATGATAACTAATGATAAAAATAGTTGTCTTTGTGTGTCTTCTAATCCTAATCCCTAATATGTCATTTGCATGGTGCTGCAAATTCACACATGGCTTTTATGGCTTGGAAAGTGCCATTGTGTGCCAAGGGGCAATGTGTGTTAATTCAATTCTAGTCACATACCTTTTGTTCTGTGCCTTCTAGTTTATCTTTGATAAGTAGTGTTCAGGCTTGCTTGTCTATTTGCATAGCAGTTCCCTGTTTAATTACCATTTTCTGGTTTTATTTTTAGTATAACTGCCTGTTATGTTCTCATTGCTCAACCTGGTTACTCTTTGCTGTACATTTACTGCTCTTAAATAGATTGCCTGTTGTGCAACTGTAAGCAATACCTTTTAAAGACTCTTAAGACAATTTGTTTGTACTTTGTCCTGTGTTGTTGTAGTGCATGTTTTGTCTTAAGAGAAATTTGCATCCATTCAATTTTGTTCTCACAATGTAATTAGTTAATATCTTGCAGTGGTTATTTTTAATAGCTGGTGAAGAAGTGTTCTAATCCCTTTACTCCTGTAATATATTTTTGTGAAATGAGGTTTTACTAGGGAATATCTGTAAAATGTAACTTTGGAGCCTGTCTATCATTTTAGGTAAGCACAGTTAATTGCAGAGATACATACTAGTAGATGTTGATTATATGCAGCTTTGACTTTCATTAATGGGGAAGCTTTTTTAAATTAACATTTTAAAATCACTTCAAGAGGTATGGAGAAGAGGAATAATATAGTTTTGCAAGTCACATGAATATAAATAACTGCCTAAAAGCTTCCTGTTTTTCCCTTGCTTCTCTGACCACTTCTAAGTTGAAAAGACACAGGCACCATTTCAGAAGTGTGCGTGGATTTTGGGATGTGAGTGTTTTCCATCCATTCCCCAGTGTATGTCACTGTTGCATAAATTATCACTATTTTATATTCATTGCTATTGTCACATCAAGCTTTTTAAACTTGGGTGGAATAAACTGAACACTTCCTATAAATGCCTAAAAATGTTGTAACAACTAATTACAATGGACAGCTGTAGCAGCTAAAGCAACTGAACTACCACATAGGAGTCTTAATTTTCAGCTCTGCAGGTAACTTTCTTGTAGTCTTATCTCTGTTAATTCTTGCTGCTGGGTGAGAGGTTTAAATCCCACTTATGTATGGACAGTACACGTAACAGGCTCAGTACTATTCATCCTCAATTCTTGGTTTTGTAGACAATCACACTAATTTGGTATTTCCCTTTTTAGCTTTTACAAGAAGCTGAAGGATGGGGTGAACGACTCAGTGAGCTAAATGAACAAACAAAGATGTTTGAATCGTCTAAAACAGATGTAGAAGAAGTTTTGAAAGATAAAGAGAGCCAAATCAAGGTAAATGATGACATTTAGGATTGAATCAAATTATTCAGACTGATGCTAATCATAGAGTTCCAAGAAAGCCTGACAACCTCTCCTTATCTTAATATCCCTTTTGCTGTTTTGGGTTTTTGTTTGTTGTCTCTTCTCTAATGTCATGTTTCTGGCTAAGCAAAAAAAAAAAATGGTTGCTTAGCAGCACAATGGTGTATATTCTTGTAGTTGTGTACATACACAAGCCCCACTAAAAGCATGCATACTTAGAGCTGTATGAAAATTCTTCACAAGGATGTGACCATTGACCTGCAAATGCATGCTTTGGTAGGAAAAGTATTATCAGACATCTAGAATCTTGTATGTGGGGCTGACTTAATCTGCTAAGGGAACTAAATAAAGGACAGAAATGTTGGAAAGTAATTGTAAGGATAACTGCATTTTCATTGCTTGTATTTGTTTGTGAGGTTTTTGTGTGCTTTTTCTTAGTCATTGACACAATATATACTGAACATGAAAGACTGGAGTTCAGCAATAAGAGAAGATGGTGATGCTGAAGACAACCACTGGGACACAGATATAAAGGGTGAAACAGAGAATGGAGAGCCCTTAGGTATGGTTTGTGTGGTTTCCCTATTTAAATATTTAACAGATGTTTTAGAAATACAGAAGTAAGTGACTAACTTCCTTGAAAGCTGAAAGATTAGCTTTGTAGAAGTCAGATTTTTAGATCTCACCTGATGTCATTCATGTTGGACAGTTAACTGATGCTTGGACATCTCTGGAATAGCAACCTGTCCTCCTTTTCAGCACTGTGTGGCATACAGACTGTCACAGAGCAATGTTAAGACTCAGTGGTCAGTCTGTTGCAGAATGACACTAGTGTCATTAATGTCATTCTGCACTATGTGCCTGTGTATTAAACAGTGACTCTGTGGCGTTTCTAGGTGGAAATCTTGCTTTTATTTCTTCTTCACGCTCTTCCCAGCAGTGGTGCTGAGGGTCCTTAGAGCACAATTTCTGCTTCCTTATCCTTACAGAGGTGTTGCTTGTTGCAGGCAGTGTGGTAGCAGTGTCATCCAATGGGTGTAGATGAGAGTCCCCTCAAACAGCAACAAAGAAAAGCCCTTCTTCCTCCTTTTTCTTGCTGCAGCTTCTTTTTGTGCTGGTGCTTATGCCACCATGGCTGTGGATCTTACAGTGTGTATTCAGCATCTCACTTGCAAGGTGACCAGTCTGAGTCGTGACTGACTGGCAAACAAAGCACTACAATATTGGCATATCTTCCACTCACACCCCTGCTTTTTTCTGCTCCTTTATCCTCCAAGTTTGCTGTGCCTATTGTGGTGTGTTGGCATTGTTCTTGTATAAAAACCAGATAATAGCAGTAAGCTCTGTCACACACCCTTTCCTGCTTTTCAGTGATTTATTGTTTTATTCCTTCAAGCAGATGATGAGCAGAAAAGAACTGTAAAGAAATTGATCTATGCTGCAAAGGTACGTGATTTTGAGAAACTTGTGTGTGGAAGAGGGGAAACTAGAGGGAATATATGTAATTATTCTGGTAATACCAGTATCAGAGTTCAGCTTCTTTTGATGTTTAATTAGATATTTTTGTGTGCAAACACTTTCTTAGTCTGGTAATCTTATAATGTTCTCCTTTTCTTTTCAATTTTTATTGTAGTTAAATGCTTGTTTAAAGACCATGGAAGCAGAAAGAGACCAAATGTATTCAAAACTGTCTGATGAAAATAAAGCTAAAGGAGAACTTACAGGTAATTAGATCTTGTTTTGCCTTTAATAAGATCCTGCTTTGGTAAAATGGTGTTGCAGGGTGCAAGTATTAATTCCAGTAAAAACTGAATTAGGTTTATATGAATAACTACTTGATTTTTAAAATTAATGTTTAAGTTGCTTAGCTATTTTAAATACATGATTTTAGACGTAGAGCAATTGAAGTTGCAAATTTGGTTGTACTCTGTTGGAATATCGTGTAACTGTAAGTTATAGAATCTTAAAATACAAGAGCAGAGTGATGTTAATAAATACATAATATCTTCTTAATTTCTGGATATGACACAGTGGAGTTTTAATCTAAACTTTAAAAATCTATTAAAAGGGTAGCTTAATTATAGTTAGTTTGTAATGGGTGCAAGCTCGATCCTTAAAGTATAAAGTACTGCTTTTAGAGAATTGAAATTAAAAACATCTTGCTCTGTTTCTTTTTCTTTGTTGTGTAGGACATAGTGAAATAAACCTTATGAAATGAGAACAACTCAAGTTCAAATTAAAACCTGTAATTAGCTATTGCTTTGATAATCATAGTCAGCAGAGTAGCCATCCCTCATGAGTGTATGGCTTTGTTATTTGGGTGGTGAAATGCTCTGTCAGACTGTATTTTTTGTTTCCTACAGTCCTTCAAACATATTCCTTGTGCTAGTGGGTTCTCCAAATTGACTGTAGCTCTGTCTCATGAAGATGTTCAAACTTACTTGAAGCTTTGTTATATTTCTTGAGAAGAGGCACAGGAATAGTAAATAGGAAAAGAAACATGACTTTGAATTGAGTTTGGAAAGATAAAGGTAGTTTGGCAAATCTGAGTTACCCATCCAGGCTATTGAGGAGAACCTTGTGTGGGTAAATAAATCAGCAAGAGCATATGATGGTGCTACTTTTACTTCTTTAGTCAAGTAAATACAATAATAAGAGGACTAAATGAAAATTCAGATTTTGGATTTAAGAACTGAGTTGTTTCAAAGAAGTCATGTGGTTTGGAGCAAAGCCCTGATACAGGCACAGG
The DNA here is from genome assembly GCA_013400175.1 of Phainopepla nitens. NCBI lineage: Eukaryota > Metazoa > Chordata > Aves > Passeriformes > Bombycillidae > Phainopepla > Phainopepla nitens. Next base: position 36,345 of record VXBQ01006940.1, on the reverse strand, counting down.
GCTGCACTTTGTGGCTGGTAGAGAGTATAGTTGCTTATTTCTCATTTTGTGTCATATATTGAAATACATTAACTTTTTATCTTATGTTACTGAATCGACATAGGATCAAAGGTTTCCACAGACTTTTTGTATACTAAAATATTGCCAGTGTGTTATCCCAATATAATTATCTCTAAATTTGACAGAACGAATAGAAAACCTTCAAAGTCAACAAGCTTCCTTGCAGTCTGAAAACGAACGTTTTGAGAGTGAAGTTCAAAAGCTTCAGCAGAAACTTAAAGTAATGACTGAGCTTTATCAAGAAAATGAAATGAAACTACACAGGTGCTGGTTCCTCTTATCTTCAATGCTTACTGTTTGACTGTAGCTCTAATTTGGGGGCTGAAAATAATTGAAAGTTTGAATACTGCTTTCCAGAATTTTCTGAACTGTGAAGAGAATTTATTACACTTTCATGTACGTTTGTGTTTACAGTAGCTTATAGAAACTGTTCCATGAAACAATTCATTTTAGGACATTCCCTCAAGCAAGTAAAGAAACAAAGAAGTAACAGATTTTTAATCTATGAAATAAAGGAACTAAACTAGGAAAGCTTGATTATTTTTTCTTTAATTGAATTGTTATATGATGTAATACATGTTCCAAAGTTGCTGAAAGGAAATCGGTAGGTGCTTTAACTGTGAGATATATGTTTTATATAATTAAGAGAGCAAGGAATGTCAGAGGAATGATGATATATATATATATATATATAACTAAACTTAAAACATAGGCAAGCTCTTGTTGGTCAGCAACATAGAACCCTTGTGAATCAGGCTTTCCTCACCAAGAAAACCAGAAAATGAAGGCTGTACTATCTGCCTCGGGGTCACAGTGTTAGTAGAGATTATGAGCTAGTGATTGAAATCAGAACTATGTTTAGGATTAGAAATTGAAGTTGATTGGTGCAGCAATGCAGGCTAGGTCCAGGGGGTCAGTCAGAGCTCCTGCTGCCGCAGATGTTCCCCGATAGCGAGGTCCCGGGAGGGACTGCTCGTCCTGGAGCTCTCCAGCAGGCTCCCAGCCACAGGCTGTCCTCCTAGCAAGCTCAGCCTGAGTGAATGAGGTGGTTCAGCTCTTTTGGTGATTCTCAGCTCTCTCAGGATTTCAGCTCTTAGCCTGCTAGGATTTCCCTTGGGTGACTCAGGGAAGCAGAGACGAGCAGCGCCGTGTGGAGGTTTAATGCCGGTTCCATGAAGGGGTGTCCAGTGACAGCTTCTTCTCCCAAAGTGGGCAGCAGCAGGGGTTTTTATAGGGTTAGTGAGGATTGGGAATCTATCCAATGGCTTTAGGGTCGGGTTGAGATAACCTATAGTCTTAGGACATCTGGAATGTAGCCAATATTCAAGACCCTTGAGAGGGTCTCGAGGCAGGAAGCGTGGCCCAGTGACCATGACTGGACATTTCCTATCTCCAGGGAGGCCCTGCAGCAGGCTCTGTGACTGCAGCAGTCCAGGGCATGCAGTAGCCTTCAGGAGTGTGTGTGTGGGGCAGCAGGGCGCACCACTTTAGGGCAGGATGGTAAAATTACGGTTTTACTAATCAGAAATGATTTCTTCAAAGAGTAGGCATAATCTTGAAGGCAGCAAGAGAATCAGCAGAAGACTAGTTCCTGTACTGAGCAGTGTGCAGGACCTTTATGAAGTGTTACTTTCAGTCATCTGCTCTGTAGCATATATATTTGTGTAGATATTTAGCATCTTTGTAGATGCAACAAATCCTAGAAATCACTGCATTAGCATTTTGATTTTTAAAAAAGAGCAGGGAGGGAGTGGGAAGGAACCTGTTAAAAAGAAGATACAATGAGCAGGCAGAAAGCAGACTGTGTGGATGATATTGAAAGATAACCTCACTAAAACTCAACAAATGTACAGTGCTCATCAAAGAATTTTAGAAAAGCCAAAAAGGAGTGGGGAGAAGCTGGTGTGGTAATGTAGCAGCACAAAACACCCTTAGAATTATTTAAGGCATCTTTTGAAAACTGAGTCTGTTCAAACAGGGGAAGTGAAAAAGTAGAAAATGAGGACTGACTAGAAAAGAAATTTAAATCATGTTCACAAGATCCATGATTTAGACAGCTTGACTGATAAGAACTGCTGTTCACAGGAGGATGACCATTTTATCCATTCAGGGCTGTACACAGCAGTGGTATCCATGTGGGCTCTGCAGAACTACCTTGTGCATAATCTGTGGACTGGAGTGTGAGTCTTCTCTTCTGCAATGCCCAGTAAAGCATAAGGATATAAAAGAAGGACCTGGAAAGACTTTTTTCTTTTTTTTTTTTTAATGGCTAGTAACAATCTATTTTTCCTCTAGAAAATTATTTTTAGAAAATACCAGAACAAATCCCTGACTGTTAGTGTAGTTTGGGTTTTAGTTTGTTTGATAAGATTTGTGACTGCTTTCAAAATTGTTGACCTGAAACACAATTAACCATAGTTTTTGAATTTTGTTGAAAGGAAGTTGACAGTAGAAGAGAGGGAACGTCTACAGAAGGAAGAGAAGCTTTCTAAAGTAGATGAAAAAATTATTCATGCTGCTGAAGAACTTAACAGCTACAGGTAATTGCAGATCTTAGTTGCTGTAATCACTTGTTCCAAAGTGAAGAAAGAGCAATAGGGAATTTAAAAAAACCACAGCATAAGCAAATGTATTTTCTTCCAGTTTCTTTGTGGTGTGTGTGTTAGATGCTAGTTTGTGTTTAATAATACCAACTAAGGGTGGTTTTACTTTGTTAAAATATTTGGGTGTTGAAGACTGTGGCAACTGCTCTTCCATTAGAATCCTAATTGTACTGATAAATCTGCTTTAATGATGTGGTAGAAGTGGGTCTCTAATCTACTTCCCCTTACTGAACAAAGCTAAAAATACAAAGTTAAGAGAATGTTGTGAAGTAAATGGAATGTTGGGTTTTCCTACAGAGTTAAACATTTATGCTCTATAGTTATGGTATTCTATTTCTGTATCTCAAAGCTTGTCAGATAGTCCTGTTGCTTAGAAATTCTTTACTAAAGTATTGTCGTGGGTGAATATTTGCTGTAGCTGTTTTTTAACTGTTTTGCTCTGGTTTTTGTTGCACCAGCTGTGCCCCTCTGGGTTTTTTCTGCATCTTCTCTAACTGTAGCATATTTTTTCAATATGTAATGTATATTTGCCATTTTACTTCAGTGTTTATGGGAGCATTAGGCCTAACAATAGTAATCAATGCTCCCTGAAGAGTTAATTAGATTAATTCTTTCTTCAGTATTCATACAGGAAGACAGAATTCACTCTTCCTGATTCATTCAGAACATGGATTTTGTAGGAATCCTAATTTTAAAGAGAATATTAATATTGCAAATTGAGTATAGCCAAGCAATGTGTGTGGTTTTGGCCCACCTGCTGAGAGAGTGAAGAACCTTGAGAGGCTGTGCACAGGGCAGCTGGCAGCAAAGGTGGCATCATACCTGTGGTCTTGGGGTAACTTCCGTGCAGGTGACTGTCCCTCAGGACTGACTGGCAGCCTGTGACAGTGTGGTGCCCCAGCCACAGCAGTGCCTGTGCTGAGCTGGGTGAGGCTGGTAGGGCATGTGAGGAAGGATGGCCTTTATGTTGGAAACATCACAAACCACTGAAAAGTTGGGGTTGTGTGGGGTTTGGGTTCTGTTCTCTTATTCACATCCCTGTTTGCAGTAATATAAGGCCTAGAATTTCCACTGTTAGTATAATTTTTTGTATCCCATGGGCCTAAATGACAACACTGCCTTTTGGATAAAAAAAGAAATCTTAATTACACCTTGTGGCTACTATTAAGTGTATTATATTCAAAACTTTCCTGCACATCTGATTACAATATCATAAATCCTCATTTTGTTACAGAGAGAGAGCAAAGGATCTTGAAGAAGAGCTGGAGAGAACCGTTCGTTCTTACGAGAATCAGGTGCTTTGTGCTTTGTGACTTCTCTGCCAGTAGGAAGGATGTTACTGCAGCTGGAATACCACTTGCTGCTAGCTTGTGAACTGCATTTGGCTTGGCTTTGTTGGGTGCCTAATTTTGCCTCCCCTTCCCTCTTCTTAAAGTCAGCTGGTTTTGACTGACACAATTTCATAGCAGAGATCACCAGATAACTTTATTGAAAAGTTGAATTTTCAGTTTAGGCATCACATTATAAATTACCCACACACATTAAATTTATTAAAAAGAGCATAAAATTGTAAGTTTTGGGGTTTAGGTGAATAATGACTCTCTCTTCCACAGATTACTTCACATGAGAAAAAAGCTCATGATAATTGGGTAAGTTCCAAATACTGAATCTTCCACGTTTTCTGCATCTTCATTTTTCATTATTTGAAAAGTTTGCTTTATCACTTTTTGGTTTGTGCTAAAAAGAGATCATCAAAATTATCTCTAACCTTTCACTTTTAAACATATGGATTTCTTACAGAGATACACCAAAGCATGTTAAAAATACTTCTATTATATACAATAGTTGGAAAAATTAAGCTGGATACTTATGAATATATGAGCTGGATACTTATCATTTATTCATCTTGTATCATTTATTATAGCAATAAATCTGCTGGAGGAATATGGCACCATATAACAAATGTGTGACCTTTTGGCCTTGTTTCAATGCCATTTTGATATTTTCTCTGGGGGTCCTTCACTTCTTTTATCTACAAGCAGAAGATGTTATGTCCTGTGAGAACAGTATGTTCTATTGACAGCTTCCCAAGGCTGTTTCTACAACATCCNTTTTTTTTTTTTTTGCAAACAGGAAAATTTAAATATCTGAGATAAAGTCCTGCTAAGAGCTATGGTGCTTTGTGGTCATAATTCCAGAGATTTTATCCATCTGGTTTTAAAATGAAACATTCTTACATAGAATTTCAGACTTTAAATCTTCTGTAGATGCTTCAAAGCAGCTATAGCCAGAGAATTCAATTTCTGAAATTTTAAGAACCTGCAGGAAAGTCTTATCATTTCTCACAAATTTGGCTTTTAGAGCTGCTAATATCATTTGCTGACATATGTGAGGCTCCATACATGAGTCATATATTGTGAAAATGCAATCTATACACTTCACATAGAATGTCTTGGACCTAGGCATTGTCATATTTATGAAGCATTTAATCAAAAAATAGCAATATCTAAGCATCTGGTTCTTGTCCTTTCCCAAAGCTGACAGCCCGAGCAGCTGAAAGACACCTCAATGATATAAAAAAAGAAAATGCACATAACAGACAAAAGTAAGTGCAGTTCTTATCTACTCCTAAACAAATGTAGTTTGGCATGTGTTGGGTTTAGGCAGTGTGGTGTTTTCTGTTCATGTATTGTGGCCCAAACACGGCAGAGAAATCAGTGTTCAAGTTCTTAAAGAAAGGAACTTGAGCTTTCTTGTAATTATGACATGCAAGAAAGTTGGAGCTATGTGTGAAGTACTGAAATACTTTAGGAAAGAAGCAGAATGTAGTACTAGAACACAAGTGTTGGGGGGGGGAAATTGTTTGTTTGTTTGTTTGTTTTAAGTAAGTATGTGTCAGGCAGATGTCATGGTTACCTCATGATTTTACAGCTGATCTCAGAAGCTAATGCTGGACTAACACTTGGTGGTAGCTGAGGGGAACCTTCAGGTGTGATGTTAACTGGTACTTGGAGTGCAGTTAGAGTGATGTCATACTAGGAATGTGACATCTAAAATGCAACTTCAACTTCTGAATTACAGTTTAAACACAGCAGCATAGAGAAATACTTTGAGGCATTTTTAAGTTCAGAGTACTGTGACATCCTTTGTCTTATTTATTTAGGGAATAAAATACTTTAGGTAGAAAGCCTGGCAGTAAACAGTGTAGTCTGGTAAAGCTTTTGCATCTCTTGGTCACTTACTACTTATTTTTTGTCTCTTTGCAGATTAACTGAAGCAGAATTTAAACTTGAACTTTTAGAAAAAGACCCTTATGCTCTTGATATTCCCATGAGACCATTTGGCAGAGGTACAGTATTGAATTGTAAAATATAGCCTAAATCTTTTTGTTTATGGTTTTGTTTCCCAAGACCACACATATTTAATTGTTTGAAAACTGTTTGGCCATGTGCATGTACAAATACCAGTCATTTAAAAAATAAAAAGGGTCATAAGTGACTCTAGGTCACGTCAAGTATTTTGTTGAAGCTAAGAGCATTTGTAGTATTGATGAGAGTAGACTGGGAATATGTTACACATGGTCATGAGAGCACAATTTTACACAGTTTAGTTTTTAACTTCACCTGAGAAGTTATTTATACAGTTTGTTAACCTAAGTATTGTGAACTTGAGTATTTTGTTTTAACTGTTCCAGAGCATTCCCCATATGGACCCTCACCAATGGGCCGGCCTTCATCTGAAACAAGAGCTTTTCTTTCCCCTCCAACTTTGTTGGAGGGTCCTTTAAGGCTTTCACCTATGCTTCCAGGTGGAGGAGGAGGAAGAGGTACAATTCTTAAACTTGAAAATGTATCTATTCTGGATTTCTCTCTCCTCTCCTATAAACCTGTCACACCTTTTTCTCTTGTTGGTGACAAAAAGTATTAAAACAATCAGTTCAACATCAATAGTTAATTGGACAAGCTCTTCCTGTTTTTCAACTTGCTTCTAAAGCTGATTAATGTGTAACAATACAATTGGAAATCTAGTTTTTATTGGTAGGTTGGTCAGTGGATTAATTTTAGAAGCATAAATTAAGAAAAGTAAAAACCTAGACTTAGCTATTGTCTTTTATTTCTTGTACAGATTGGGTTCTGCTGAAATAATTACAATTTTAAAGTAAAAGGGAGTCAATTAGTGCTCTGAAGAAAGAATACTGCCCCTTCCATCTCATTGGTCTACAGTCTGTGAGAGAATAAAAAATTACACAGTTTTATTGGAGGTTTATTGGAGGTGTTAGAAAGTTACTGGTTCAGTAAATTGTCTCCCTTCCCTTTGTTCCAAATTTGAAGCAGCCATCATACAAGGAGAGTGTTTCTTCCCCACTGATAGAAGGGAGCAGGGAGTTTGTGTGTAAGGAGTACAATTCAGAGATTCAGGAGTAGGTGAAAGTAAGCTGGGGTGGCATGGGTTGTAAGAGAAGAGAAGTACCTTCCATTCATATTTCTTATGTTGATGGTAGCAGTGTAGGTAAATGCTAGAGTCAAGTTCAGCATCTGCTACAGGTAATAAAGAAGTTACTGTTTAATTTATTTTTACCATTACACCCACTGAGGCCTGTACTTAATTAATGGGAAGTATGTCCAAATTTCTCTTCTATAAGGATTTCAATAAGTGCAATTATAGTACTTAGAGTGCATAAAACACACAATGGCTTCATGTTTTAGGTTGAATTTTAGTATGGAGAGCTAGAGAATGATATCAGAATTCTGTATTTCTGTTATTTTTCAGACCCAGTCTGTTTTAGAGGAATCTTGCACTCTAAAAGCATGCATTTTTACAGTTTTATTGCACTTGATTATGTGTTGACCTGGCCTTAGCAGTTTTTTGGGCTTGTTTTTGTTTGGTTTGAATTTTGGTTTGGTTTTTTTCTTCTTGAGTTAAGAATTAGAACCAGAAGAGTGTTGAATACAGATGAGTATTTTATGATAATAACTCTCAGCCTGCTAATTGTTAGCTTGATTAGCAGCAGGGTTTTATCACTGAGAAGGTTATTTCCCATGAGGGTACTGGTTTCTGGTTCAAATTAACTGAAACTTGTAAAATTATTAGTTTCTTCAAAAGCATTGCAGGTCCTCTATGTGGTGCTGTTACTGACCCAAGATCTTTTCCCTGCACACCTCTGAACACCTCCTGTGGCTGTGACTGCTCCTTAGCCAACAGCTGGAGAGTCCCTGGAGCTCCTGTGTCTTGGCACTGTTGGCTCTCCATGATCAGTTTCACCATTTCCAGACTGAATGAGGAAAGCCACAGTGCAGAGGATTTAAAACCCAAGGGTGAATGACTACTCCATTTCTTCCATCAGGATCCAGAGGACCAACTGCCATGTATGAAGCTGGAAGTGAGAGAGGAGAGCTGAATTCTGACAGATTTCCTGATCCCCACAGACCTCCCTCAGACACTGGCTCCCTGTCTCCTCCTTGGGAAAGAGAACGCAGGATAATTCTGCCTCCACCAGGTAAAAACTCTGCTTAGCTACTGTATCCATGGAAAAGAGGAGTTACTGACTTGCAGTCTATATATTTAAATGGTTTGGGTTTAAAAATATTACATGTTTTCTTGGACCTGCACGTGCAACTGAACTGTTTTTTTTAACAGTAGTTTTTTTCTTCTTCTTGAACATTATGGTTCACTTGCACTTCTCTGCTATCTTTTAAGTACATATTGGTATTGCCAAGGGACAGTCAAGTGGTTTCATCATTTCACAGGGAGTTTCTTTAGTGCATTAAAAGATCTGTCTGGGCTGGATAGTTAATAAGAGATTTAAGAAGTAAAAAGTTCTAATTTATTTGAGTAAAAACTAGGTAGTGTTGAAAAATACTATTTTTCAAAAAAAAACCCCATTTATATTAATAGTACAGGAGTACCATAATACATTCATCCTGTCTGGCACATGTTTTCCTGTTGATCCTGTCTCTTCAGTGATTAACAGCAGCAAAATCAGTCTTCACTCTCACTTCTTCAGCTAAACATCTCTATTGCACATTACCACTCAGGGAAGGCACAGATGAGTTAAGAGGATTCTGCTGATATTTCTCCAGTGAAAACTTGGGGGGGATGGACAACTGCTCTGGATACCTATAAGGAAAAAGAAAAAATGTTACAAGTTTAGAAAAAAGAAAGAGGTAACGTACACAGATGAAGGTACCTCAGTTATTATTGCAGCAAGCAATACAGAGCTGTGAAAGCCTGGTGGTAGAACTCAAGGTCCTCTCAGGGTGCAGTTTCTCATCTGGCAGGCCTGGTCTGTTGGCAGGATACTGCAGAGAGGCAGTCTGATTTCTTGGCCTTTCCTTCTTGTTCTTAGTCCACCTTTGCCCTTGGATCTCACTGATGCAGTTTGTCTTGTAGCTGCATGATGGATTGCTAGATCTGATCCCAGCAAGTTGGTGGACACATATTACAGCACAATGAAATATAATGGAAAACAGCATTCTTACCTAAGAACAGCTTAAAACTTACAGAACCTTATTTTGTCTTGGATCTTCTTTGCTAGGCTGAACCTTTGTTTCAAGGCCCCACTGTTTATAACTTAGGCAATCATAACTTTCCAAATTGTGCTGCATGTTAAACCAAAAATCAATAAACTTTTTCTTTTGCAGCTCTTTAGAAACATAAGCTATTGGATATACTTGGTGGGATTCCTCTGGGTTATTTAAGATCTGTTTGCTCCCCCTGATTAATAGACACTTTGTATATTTACAAGAGCACAAGATACCCAGAGAATCTTTCTGGTCTAAGATTGTGTGGAACGGAAGGAATAAATCTTCACAGACCTGATTTTTTGTGATTTCTTCAATGTTAGGTGAGCCTTATGCTGATCCAGTTCTTCCTGCTCGAAGACAAGAAAGATTTTTCCCTAATCCTCCAAATACTGGAAGACTTTCTGGACCAGCAGAACTACGAACTTACAACATTCAGTCTTTTGATAAAACAGGTGAGAATTGCTTCCATGATACTCTAGCATGGAAAATCCCAGTGTAAGCTGACTGTGCAGGGCAAGCTGTGCCAAGAGGACAGGTTTTCAGGTGCCACAGACCTGAAGTTCCATTGTGTAAGAAACATTTTAACACCTGCTGGCCTTGATGCAGCCATTCCCTGTTGGAGAAATAGCCCTCCCTGCTGCCAGGTGGCAGGGATTCTGTGAATGGCAATCATGAGGTATTTTTTTGGTCTGCCCTCACTGTTCTGGATGTTAACCACCCATAATTGGTTGAGAGTCTTTTTTGGTCCCTTCCATGAGGCTCATCACAGCATTAAAACATCAGAAACCCATACTTGCATTTCTGTGCCACATTTGATAAAGTTAGAAAGGGTGAGACTCACAAAGAGTGCAACAGAAACAGCCAAACATTCAAGTGTCCACTGGCTTGGTGCACGGAGGTAGAAGGTCCTGAGGGCTCTTCCTTCAACCTATTGAGCATAGTGGCAGATTTTTATAGTTCCCAGTGAATTGCCCCCAGTTTAATCACACTTTTCACTGACCCACTACTTTTGAATTGCGCAATTACGCACATTTTAGTTTGTGACACTTAGCAACTGTCTGAAGCTCATAGGCAAAGTTTTGGTCACAGAGACCTTATCACTGACAGCTTAAGAGCTTAATACTTAAGTATTTTTCATCTTTATGCTATGCCCTGGTAAGTCACATGTCTCTGATCCATCAGTAAAGTGAAGCCATTAAATTCCCAACAGAAACTTCACCACCCAGGACTCAGTTACTGACAGGACTTGTAGGAAGTTGCTGTCTCCCTTGCACCCTTTCTGGCCAGAGGAGAGAGAGCCTTTGCTACTCAGTGTCACAGTGTGAGAACTGGGAATGCTGAATTTAGCTTCAGGTTAAATGTTCAGGTTTCAAAGTGAATTGTTCTTTTCTGGAACGCAGTTCTGTCCTTGTGCAGCTACTGACCTTCCCTCTTTCCCAAGCCTTCTGTCAGTTTCACTTCTGCTTTCTCTCACTTCTGCTTTCTAATACTTCATGTTCCACTGAGGTCCTTCTTCTAGCACCTGGCTGCTGACTGAAGGACAGGAGCACTGGCTTTGCACATATTAGTGCATCCTTTTTTTACCCCTTCCTTCAGTCTCTGTCAAACAACAATTATTTTATTTTTTAAACATTGTATTCAGTTTTAGGGCAATTCAAAATGGAAACAGGGTTTTAGATAACCAAATGGAAACAGGGTTTTGGATAACCTTGTTGCTAGCATTTAACAGGTCATGAAGCATGTGTGAATGTTGCTTTTTAGAGACACATAATTTCACTAGAGTTGGCTGAGTATTTGTAAAAAACCCCAAAACTCCCCAAAAACCCCTTCAATTAAAAAAAAAAAACAGACAAACCAAGAAACAGCCCATCCCACATCTGACTTCAGAACAGCAGTGTCTCACAGTACTGAAATCAAGGTTCCCACTCATTACAGTTAACAAGTTACATTCTTAGGAAGATCATCAAGATGTTATTTAAAGTGAACAAAATAATATGGATTTTCCGAAGCTGGGATGGCAAACTATAAAAACTTTTAACTTGAGGGGGAACCTGGAGCAGGAAACTTTTTGTCAGAAAGAAGAGTTAGAGGTTGACAGAGTTTGTGAGGAACTTCATAAGGACCTAAAATGGAAAGTGTTATGTGACATAAATATCGAGGCATGAATATTCTCTGTGTGACATAGGAGTTGAAATGTTTTAGATTAATATCATCAATAAGGCAGGGCCTGCTTGAAATGACAACTAATTTAGAGTTTTTGAAAAGACCTGTCTGTTCATTGAGAAAAAAGCTTTGCTTTCAAGAGTAGAAATACAACATGCACATAAAAATTCTGTCACTAGTTAGAAGTCTTGTTTTTGTTTGTTGTTTTTTAGTATAATCATCTCTATTCAAGCTGAAGTGTAAGAAGGCAATATTTTTCAAATCCCAGGTTTGGGGGGTTGTTTGTTTAAAGAAAGTGTATTTAGTGTATATATTTACTGTATTTTTATCCAATCAGATTCTACTCTCTGACAATTCCCTTTAAAAGTTTTCTACAGTTGTTATTGAAAATACTTGTTCCAGCAAAGTTGAAAAGTAAAAACACTGAAGTCCAAAACTGATGTAGTTCTGGAAGTCTCCTTGATATTTGTCAGCTAAGGAGGGAATTTTTTTTGTTATACTTGAATAGGATTGGTGTCGAGCTCTGTGCCAAGAGCATATCATAGCACAGCCATTCCCAGTGTGGGGCTTACTGAAGAAATAAACTGTTACTCAGAGGGAGGGGGAAAATGGATCTTCTGCTTGCTGTTGGTTTTTTTGCCAATCTATCCTGATTTCAGAAAAAAATACTGAAATTGGTGGAAAGAGATCAGCACTGAGTAACTTTTTTAACTTTTGCATATATACAGATGGACAGACATCTTCAGAACATAGTCCACAAACAGAGCCAACTGGAGATGGGATGAAGGATCACTCTAACCTTAGTGTAAGTAGCTAAAGAGAGGCTTGATTTAAAGAAGCTTTAATTTTTTGCAAAAAAGATAGAAACCTTTGTCTATATTCCATTGGTCACATTATATTGCACTCTTCAGAGCCAATTATAAAATTATATGTATACTTTGTCACAACACTTACCGTCTTGGGAATAACTTTGATGTATTACTAATATAATCTATGTTGAAAATTAATTATATCCCAAAAGATGAAACTGTGGTCAGTACACATAGATAGCCTTGCTCAGGATTATGCTGCAGCTAAGGCAGAGTTGGAACTAGCTCTCAGCTAGTGTCACACCTACATGAAAGAGGGCCTGATGGGACTGGAGCTGTTCCCTTTTCCCTCCACTGACCTCCCTGGTTTCCTTGTGTTGCAGAACTCGCTCCCTGACCAGCCGCTGGCACCTGAAAGCGAAGCTGTCAGCTCAGGGTTTGCACCCCCACCTTTCCCCCCAGTCAGACCTCCACTGCTGCCTGTGGATCCTAGAGCACCACCAGTACCTTTCATGAGACGAGGACCTCCTTTTCCTCCCCCTCCTCCTGCTGGCATCTATGGGCCACGGGAATGCTTTCCAGGACGAGACTTCGGGCCTCCGCGCCCCCCGCTGCCAAGTACGTGGCTGTAGCCAGCCTTTGTATCAAGGGGATGAACGTGAGTGCTTCCTGCAGGCAGTGAGTTACCACAGGGGGAGACATGTACATATTGGCACACACTGCTTCTCAGTTCAGCTACCAGGGAGCATCTTTCTAAAGGCTCACTGTGTGGTACACCTTCTTTTTCACAACAGCTCATCTTGATCTTTTTACAAATACTAGCTTTTGGCTGGAAAATACAGCTACATGTACTGTTTAGCACTTAAAGGATTCTTTTTGGGGAGTAGGAAAGCAAGTAGGTAGAGGAATCCTTAATCCTTTTCTTGCTATGAAATTGCCTCTTACATTAATCTTAAAAGTTTCATCCTCTGGCTCTGAGGTGTGCTGGTGCCCTGCAAAGGCACAGTCCCAAAGCAACTGTTTTCCCTTGGAGTTTGCATGACTGGAGCAAGATGTAAGTATCAGAGTGCAGGACTTCTTTCTGACTCTTGCTGTTCTCTGAGTATGTGTGAAGAACTAAGCCATTTATCTGCCAGCATATCTGTAAGGTGTGGCACCTTAGGGTTGCTGTGGCAGACTGAAGGGGATACTGGCAGTGGCTGGCTGCTGCTTAGAGACTGCTGAGAAGTGCTGGTTTTGCCCTCCTCTTTCCTGGCATCTCTGTCTCTTTGGATCCTGACATGGGATTTCTAGTTAGACAGGCCTAGCTGAGCAGTAAGCCAGCAAGAGGAGCAGGTGTGCATGTTACTGTTGTGATTGATATTAACTGGATTACTCTGATTCTCTCACAGTAAGGAATCCATTTCCAATGAGACCTTATCCTCACTATCCACCTCAACGACCTGGATTTTTGCCTCCACCACCTCCTCCTGAAAATAGAGTTGAACCATCTCAGTCAAATCCATCAGCTGTAGAACCAGAACCACAGCAGGAGCCTTGACAGTCATTTGGGGAAGGTCCTGAACCAGTTTTGTGCTCTCCTACTGGCATTTTTCCTTATCTTAAGTAACCATTGTTACTTAGGTCTATACAAAACTACTTTGCTCAAATTGAAGCTTAATAGGGAGAATTCTCAGGATAGTATTTTGTAAATAAAGAATTAAATACCTATGAATATTGTGAATAAGTGATCTTCACTGTACAATAGTAATTTTAAATTAAGCATTTCTAACTTGAGTAGTCCCTTCAGAGGTGTATAAAATTAAATAATGTGAACCTTATTGTAAAAGTCCAGCTGCTTTGTGCTGGTTGAGCTGTACAGGGAGTCTCTGCATGCCAAAAGTGATGCTTGCTGCTTTATGAATAGGATGTGAAAACAAATGGAAACAGTTAATAAAAACCTACAGAAAATGAAAGCTATGTCACTGGTAACATGGTATAACAGACAGGTGAAGGTGAATAACCATGATTCTCCACTCGAGTCCCCTCTGTTAATGGCCTTGTAGGTGATCTTCCAGCTCTCAAGCTCTATAATGTGGCAGCTCTCCTGCCACGACACCGAGGGCAAGGAGGCAGCAGAAAAGCTGAGCAACTCTCCTATCACTCTTCAAAAGCTGGAGTGGAGTAATGTTTATTGAAGATGCATACAGGGGGATTTTATGACCTGGAGTCATAGCTAGGAGATGCTCCAGCACAGCCCAGCCCTTGCCTTTGAACACCTATGTCTGCAGCAAACCAAGAGGAGGGGTGTGTTCTTACAGTCTCAACATGAGTTCGGTTTACTAGGCTTCAGATTTTAACACCAGCATTAGGAAAACGCTGGGCAGGACAAAAGCAGAATTAAAAGGTACAAGAAGGAAGTGGCAAACTGCAGCATTAATCAGTTTGTGTCTATAAAAGGAGGTGGTGTGGTACTTTCTTCACCTTTTCATGTCCCTGTGTGGTGCTTCCCTGGCAGGAGTGGCTGTCCCAGCGGGCACAGGGCACACACCTGCAGCCAGGGCAGGGCTGGCCTGTGCCAGGCTGGATTGGACAGAGCCAAGCTCTGCTCTTATTGGGGCCTGTTCAATCTAAAGCCTTCTGCTAGGAGCTGGTGGCTCTTCTGACAGTTTAGCTTCAGCTTGAAAACCATGTAAGGACTCGTTACAGTCATTTGGTAAGGGACCCTCTAAGACAAAGCAGCAGACTGGTTTTAGCAAGCCCCAACTCAGCAGCAGTTCAACCACCAGGCTCCATTCTCTGCCTGCACACACACATAACACACAGTTTCAGGCTTTACTGTAAATGCAGCCACCACACCCCATAATTAGAAGTCACCAAAAAAAAAACCTCCAGCCCACTTTTTTTTGTAATTGCTTAGGTCGAGTCTGCCAAGGGAGCATTTTCTTTTGTAGCTCAGTACTCCTGCTCCTACCATTATTCCCACATTGGCTTCTTTCAGCTGCAGAACTCTTGCATGGCTCACTCCTACAATTTCTTTACCCTTTCTGCTTCTAGTTTAGCCCTCAAAGCATTTAGATAAAGCTTTGTACTCCAGTGACTCAATGACAGATTCTGACAACAGACCTTTTAAAGCATCATCCATGTTAAATTAACCATGTAGTTTAGCGTGGCTGTTGCATCAGTTTTAGCCAATTAGTTGATGGCTATGAGTTTGCCTGAGAGACTTCACAAGGATTCTCAGAGGAATTACTGAGTTTTACCCCTACCCTTGTCATCAGCCCTAGGAACAACCAGAACTGCCAAATACAGCTTTGTCCCTGCACAGAGAACCAGGGTATGGCACAGAAACCCTGGGCTGGTAACACTGCCATAACCCTTTTTTATTCCTTGCCCATCTCACCTGGGAGGCTGCAAAAACTATGTATGAATATATGTTTTCTGAGCACACACTATATTTTCTCCATGTGGGTTAAATATTTGTTCCAAGTTAACTCTGAAAAATTCTTCCTCCACCAAAACAGTACTGAAAGCTGCAGGCAAAAGAAAAGATTTCTGGACTAGGAAAATGCAGGAAAAGCATGGATTGGATCATCCTGCAGAGAGGATGATTGAGAGAATCATTTGAGAGTTTTTTCCCTCTCCCCAGTAGCAGTCCAAAATTTTATTTGCAGATTTGGAAACAAGCAGCTCAGCTTTATGCAGTAGGAAGCAGGTGGATGGTAACCTGTCAAATGTAGAAAGGTCACAAAAAGTGTATGTGGGGAAGTCCCTGTTCCACCCACCCCCAAAAGAATAAGCAACCTCCTTTTGATAGATGCAGGCTTGTGTTCCAAGCTCCTGCAGCTGAACCCAGAATGCAAAAGACTAACTTGACATTGCCATCTCTTCAGGAAATACCAAGAAACAACAAAAGTAAAATTCCTTTTGGGATTATGCAAGTTCAAAGTAATTTCACAATAGTTTGTAAGAGCATTTTAAGATCATCTTAATTTCCTAACAATTGCAGATCACTTCATCTTGAATCCCTTCATCCTGGTATCACTTATAAAGATTACTGCTGAAAACACAGGCAGACAACAAACCCCACTTTTATCTATTCCTAAGACAGGAGAAAATCAGGGGTGCATTTCTCCAGCACTGCTCAAGGTATGGCTTCCACAACACACTCCCACACACTCCTGCTTTACTGGACTCCCTAGAATTTCCAAGATGGAAAGATTCTGGCCCTCTGTTTTAAGTACACTGACTTCTTCCCTGAACACAAGCCACATCCAGTGAGTGGACTTCAGGCTGTATGAAAAAAAAGTCAGACCTGGAGCATTCTAACAATGGACAGCCATAGCCAAGAGCCAGCTCTGGCTGCAACTGCAGCGAGGGAATGGGCTGCACATCCCTCTGCTGTATTCCAGTGGGCTGCTTCTGCTCCTAATCTTTCAAGATTAGGTTAATTAAAACAAAGCAGAAAATAGGTTAGACCAAACAGATTACAAATACGTTTATACAACAGAAAGGCAAACAGGTTACTTCCCAACTCTGTTTAGTAGGGTAGTTACCCATAAAATGCAGTAGCTTGCAGAGATAAAAATCACTGTTCTTCCACTGTTTAAACCAGAGACGCAGAATTTGCTTTGTTTCTGGCTTTTTTTTGTGTGACTTCCTGAAATCTTGAACTCTTCACAACCAAACTTCAGGTTCAGATGCTGCTGAGCAATCACCATCAGGTTTATCTGCTACATAAACCTCCCTCCTGAGGCCGAGCCCTGACAGGCACCGAGACAAGTCCCAATATTTCACTTTACTGGAACATGAAAAGCTGTAACTGTATTTACCTTATCTTGTATTACCCACAGCGTCTCTTCAGTATGTTACCAAATGATCTTGCTTACCCAGTCTGGAAGATCTAGGAAACTGCTTGAACAAGCAGTGCCATTTCCACGCCTGGCAGCAGTCTGGGCTATGGAAAGATGAAGCTGAGAGGCTCGAATGAAGTCCGTGCTGGGCACGCACACACTGCCCAGCCACTCTGCCAAGCCTCAGGGCACAGCCAGCCACTGCAGGGCACAGCAGCTCTGCAGCAGCTGACCAGACATCTGCAGCTTTCATTCAGAAGGCACAGCTGTGTACTCTGAGCACGGATAAAACGTCAAACTGAAGCGTTGCAGGTATTCATAATCTATTTAATAGTGGGACACCAAAGAAGTACTACACATTTTTCTTGAGCACATTAGATTTTGATTTAAGCAATTGCAATTGATGCAGTAATTTCTCAAAAATAGTCTTCTATATTCTACAGTCCACAGTTTACTGTATCAGTCTAATAGGTCATATTATGATATACTGTTTGTGCTAACTGGTCTGATCTTTAGCAAAGCATCCTTCCCCATTCCTCCACCACCCCAAAAAATGTTGACAAAATTCAGCCAAATTTTAAAAAATCGTGTGACTTACTTTAGATTTTTCTGCTGACCTAAACACAATGGGAGCTACTACTTATACACATCTTATGAATGATGTTGCATTTTAATTCTAAAGATCTTCATGCTGATAACAATAAAGTATTTTATACAGCGATCAATTTTTAATGCTTTATTCATTGATTAAAAGAATATAACATTTAACATAAACCATACAACATCAGTCATCGATTCAAACATTCAGCTGGTTTCCTTACATTTTCTGTCAGGAGTTTTTTTTTTTTTTTAATCTGATCACATTTATAAGATAAAATCTCACCACATCTGGCATATACACACACTGTGCCAGTGGATTCACTCTACTGATGTACATATAAAATCCGCATGGTATGTGCTCACTGGAGACAAAACAGCGCACACCTGTCAAAAGGTCATTTTAATATAAGATGGTAAAACCATTTGTAAAACACATATAAACTTTTTCCATAAATAGAATCATATCTGGACATCTGTTGCATAAATTGTGTTTTCCAAAGCTTACAATATAGCAGCCAGGTCTCAGCACTGCTGGGCACCCACGTTGGCCACTTACTTTATTATTGCAGACTGTCCTTTAAACATTAAATGCACAACATTCGTACCACTTAAAACTGGGGTCAGGTGGAAGTCTCACAGAGACCACGTCTGTACCGCGGTTGCCCTGAAACAGTTACATCGGCTTCTAAAGCCTCTCAGATATAACAAGATTTTAAAACATACTTCATGGAATGTTCTTCATGCATCATAGCAGCTCATACCTGTGATAGAACAAGCTTTGTATTTGTTTCCTTTCCTTCCTTTACATTCACTATTCACAGTGAAACAGGTGCATGTTTGTTAAGAGTTCTGAGGTTGCTGACTGAGCCACAGCACAGCTGTGTACCACAGGTCGAAATTCGACCTTATATATTACAATCTAGCAGTATCTGGCTGGCCAAAAGTTGGCCTGCCCCTGCCAGCATGTGGGCACTTCTTCGTTTTTAATCTATTCTTTGGCAGCTGACACAGGCGCTGACAGAGAAAATCCAGTGACTTGGTTGTTAGGGATTTCACGACTAATGTTTGTTTGCAGGTGTAGACCTTTGTACTGAGATCTTCAGTGTTATGCGTTTACCTCACCGGAGCGCACATCTCTTGCTTTTTTCCTTTTAAACTTTGGCCCAAAGCTAACTTTTAAGGAAGATGACAGAACGTGAGAACGAGCAAGGAGGAGTTTGCAAAGAATCCAAGAGACTACAGCTTTATGGAGTGAATCTGTAAGTGCAGGAACCTGAACGCTAGTGTTTGACACCGCCGCTTAGC
Source organism: Phainopepla nitens (assembly GCA_013400175.1). Lineage (NCBI taxonomy): Eukaryota > Metazoa > Chordata > Aves > Passeriformes > Bombycillidae > Phainopepla > Phainopepla nitens. The sequence continues at coordinate 17,449 of VXBQ01006940.1, read as the reverse complement.
AGCTACGGAAAGCCGAGAATGGAGTTAAGCCATGCTGCAGAACCCGCACGTGAGATCAAGCAAGGTAAGAGTCTTACAGTGAGCAGCCCTGGACACACTTCTCGTCCTCTAAGCCTATTAAGCAGCATGCTACTGGATTAAGCACACAATGACAGCATAGAAATCCACTAGGCTATGGATATGGGTATTAAAAACAGTTGGCTCCCGAGCACAGGACTCCAATATAACAGCAAAATAATTCAAAATGCAGTTACTCAATTAAAGTAAAGTTAGCCGGCACCCTCAGCCAGCCTTTGGCTGTATCTTTGCAAGGTTTGGTAGAAAGTCCATTAACCGTGAAAACCCTAAACACTGCCACTTTCAGCTTCTAAACCAATACCCGACTACGTTCTTTGATCAAGAAGTAGAATACACATATATAATTCTATATAGCTAATACTGATTAAACACAGCACAAAAGGGGTTAATTCACACTACCGAAAAAACATAATAGGACCCTACTTGCATATGTAACCACAGGAATTGTAAATAAGGAGCTAAATGCCTTCACTGAAGCTTTGCATCTCTCTGTAAAAGTGACGGGTTGGCTCAGTGAAGACACTGAGCAGCTCTATGTCCATGACAGCGTGCCAAGGGCGACCCAAGCCGAGAGATACTTGCTCAATGAAATTGTGTACTGGGTCCACATCCTGATCAGCCAGTTCTCCTTGGTCAAATTCAATGCTTTCTTCTGTGACTTCCAGTACTTTCAGGTCAGAGCCACGAAGACGAGCAATTGCTATAAGGTTATGAGCCCAGACTGTGTAACCTGTGGGGAAAAAGAAACAATTTTTTTCATTTTCCTACAAGGCATTTTCTTACTCCAGTATTTAACACCAGACCATCCCAATATCTCTCCCAACCTATTCTGTCACGTTCCATCTGGCAGAATTTCCCTAGGGCATGGTAGAGGCTCTCTGGTTTCAAGTAGTGAAGCCCCCATTTTACACCCTAAATAATAAAAAAGTATAAAAATATTTCAGATAGTTTCATCAAGCTTTTCCAGATTTTTTCTCCCACTTGCAGAGCAGTGGACTACTGTAAGTTATATATAACATTTTGAACCTCCTGTGATCTACTCTGTAGTAAAATTAGAAAGAAAAAAGTGAGTTATCAATTAACTGAATGCATAAAAGGACTGCTTTAAAACTCTGCTTATGTTAGAATACAAAGCTTTGCTTTCATTGCTTTAGAAAGTAGATTTATTAAAAAAAAAAAAAAAAAAGAGAGAAAAAAACCCAAGCGACCACCAAACAAACAAAAAGTCAGCACACACAAACCAGAAGCCTCTGCAGCCTCTTCAGGTCAGCCCAGTGTGTGTTTATGCACACATATATACATAACATAAACTACATGTATCTTGTTATTCTGTCTGAGATAAAACACAGTTACAGAGCTTCCCTCTCTTCACACTAAATATTAGTACTCCTCTTTAAAAACTCCTACCCCCCAGTTACCTGTAAGGTTTCTGTGCCCTGGCTAAGAGAAATCCAAAGCTCCTCCCTATTCAGATGCAAACCACAGATGGTCTGGGAACTTCCCTTTTGGGGAGCTCTGCCAAATCAGCCCTTCCACTGCAAAAGGCAAGGCTCATTTCTGCCTTCATCATCATTCTCACAGGTGCTAAACTTCTTGGTGAGATGCCCAAGTAGATTCCAAGTAAAGCTGCAGTCTGCACAATATTTGAACTGGGAAAGCTAAAGTGCTGAGAAGTAAAAGCTAACTGTGGTTTGGTCTTCCAACAATGCAGTTAACATGTTCTACATCACAATGTATCAAAATAAAATAGATAGTCAGAGAATGAAGAAAAGATGTCAAAGTTTAAAGAAAAGAAATTTCTGTTCTGTTCTTTTTTACTCTTTTGTGTCTCCAGAAATATGTTGGTTAGGGTCAGTTTTCAACACAAAGGCCTGCCCACATCTGTAAGGCTCATTTCTGGTATATTAACCAGTAGGAATGCATGAATTCCCACAATCTTCATCTGCTGGATACTTCACCTCCAACACAACTGTCTTAATTCAATGTCCCTTCCTTAACAGGGACAGTGAACTCAGTGGAAAATTCCTCCCTGTATGATGACATACTCCTGTCAGGACATGAAGGAGCTCACACCACCTTCCAGTTATCTTGACTGTAAAGGAAATTACCAAAGAAATCCTTGAAAGCAAGTGCAACAATAAAGGAAAAAAAAAAAAAGCCATGCACACAAAACCCCTTTACCAACATGTGGTATATGGCTTTTGCTGTAACTTTTCATGGGGAGATCCTCTATGCACTAGAACAACCATGTTATTCCCAACTTAGTCTCATTTTAAATTAACCTTCCTTTCAAAAGCTCTGCCTGAAATTTCTTTGTGACCTCCCAGCTGCCAAAAAGTCTCTGTTCAGCTAAGTATTCAGAGGTAAGAGGAAATGGTCACTTCACTACTGGTATCACTGAACAAATTTACCATGAGCTCACTGTAATTTGTTCTTCCTTGCTAGCAAAAATTTCAACTTCAGTTTTGCTCATGGACAGAATAAAACTTGACCAGTATGTTCATAACACAAAGTCATAAAAATCCATGTGGAAGTATCCTTCCCTTAAGGAGGAAGAAAAAATAAAAAAGGCCTCTGTTCTCACAGATGGACCATACTTTTTATTCACAGTGCCAGATCATACCCCTATGACTATCCTACTGTCTCCATCTGATCCCAAATGGCCACACACTCCTTACACCCTTTAGGCAGCCCATATAAAGTGTCTGTAGCTATGTTTTCCCCTTCCTCTTTCAGTCAGTGACAAGTGGCAGCCAAAACTAGATGCAAATCAAAGCTTTTCCAAAAGCAAACTAATACCAGAAGAGGAAACATACACATAAACACACACACACACAGACAAGCCTGAGAAGCACTGGAACCTGAAGAATAACCACTCTGGGAGACAGCAGAAGAAACCTGAGCACTTCAGGAGAATTATGGCACCTTGAACAAAACCACCTTCTTTTCCTGAAGGAAACTTCACAAGTGAAGCCAGAAAACATTGCATGTTTAACCTCAGGGAATCCAAGCACGAGGCAGAGATGCTGCACTGAGGCATCACAGCATTCTGGATACTTCTCCCTAAGTGTTCCATCTACAGTTACTACTCTCCAAGAATGATGCTTGCCATGGAGTACAGAGAAGTTATGTCCACAGCTTAGAAAAGATCAGGAGGTATTTATAAGCTAGCAGCATTTATAAAAGATCAGAGGGCATTTACAAGCTAGCAGCTCAGCTTCTGCTGCAAGGAGGGGGAGAAGAGGGGTAAAGAATGTGAATCCTGATGTAACAGTGAGGTTACATTTGGCCATTTTCTCACACAGGCAGACACAGCATCTCTCCAAAGAAAGGTGATTTAGCAACAACCATGTGCTAGACAGAAGCATAAAGGACATTTGCTTCTCCAGTGCTCTGCACAGACTAATACCTTCTACTGAATAGACACATGCTGATATAAATGATACTTACATTAGCTTATGTTCAGATGTTGCACGAGCTTTTCAAGTTAGATAATATATTAGAAGACTTTTCTGTAGCAGGAGGATAATTTAAGGTAACACAATTTAAACACGTATCCAAATTTTAGAAGAAAGTGCTAAAATCCACACCTAGACTGGTACAATCATGTACCAGCACCCAAAATCTGTCTCCCCTGGAAACTCTTAAGGAGAAACAGCTGAATTGATCATGCCTCCCCTGCCCCCAGCAGTGATTTTTCAGTAAAAAACTACAGGAAAAAGAAAAAAAAAGAGCAAATACAGCAGGACCTTCTGACTTCAACTGAGGGAAATCTGAATGTCCACCTCCTGCTGCTGAAGGTCTCCTGTTTTACTGAGCAACTGGAGATTTACTCCCCCAAACAGTCTGAGGAAACACATTTATTCTTATGCAACACAACACAGTCATCACTTAACTCCTTCATGCATCAGCAAACTTGGTCTTGGTAAGCTGATTCCAGCACAAATGAAAAAACATTATTCTGCATTATTTCAGTTTCAGGTACCTTAAAATTTGTCAGACTACTGTAATTTCTACCACCAAGTGCTCTACTGATGGCAGAGCTGAATAAATTCTAAAAGTTATTTGCTACTATATGGCAAATAAATAGGTGGGATAACCTAGCTCTGGTATTACTGGTGAAACCAACATACTTAGTGAGGCAACCCCCTCCACACACTTTTCAGACTTTATCTGCTGGTAGTCTTACCAAATTGGTAACAAACTTCTCAGCTTTGGGGCACTTAACTCGTGTTATTTACAAATAGGAAGCAAAATCATCTAATCTTGCCAACATATGAGCTCACAGAATAACACCAAATGTTTTCAGTTCACATGCACATAACCAGTCACTTAATGGAACTTGCACAGTGCAGACCACTTTTAGGATAAGCATCCTGGAATGCTCACATCTTAAGTTATCCTAATTTCTGTGAGGAGTTTACTAAAATCCTGTGTGACTTCACAACAGAAGTTAGTAAGACACAAGCATGTTTAAAACTCAGATACAATAAACACCTTCAACAACAGCATGTACAGCAACGGTGCAGCAGCCTTTTGAATAACATGCCACTAAAACACACTATGATTAGAAAGGCTGAAGGCTTGCAAGCATTTAGGAGTCACATTCTATGCCTGTGCAGTGTGTTACCTACCATGAACAGCTAGGAGAGACAGCCTTGTGCACCTCCAGGCTAATAAGACAAGTGGATCTTCATTCCGGTTGTCGCTGAGATCTGGGAAGGCAGACATATCTATCACATCATTCATTAGTATAAAATGAGTGAGGAACTTGTCATACTGCCTGGATATGAGGTCAACAACAGCCCCTGAAACACAAGTGACATAGCTGTCAAAGTGAATCCTCTCTAGGGGGATACTGGGCTTAAGAATCCTTAACATATCATCACTCTTGACATCAAAAGCCATTATATAGACCCGAAGATTGGTGCTGTTGCGAGTCAGCGCCTGCCAATTCTCATCTTTTGGCATATTGTCCAAGGACTTGTGCATTATGGAAACACTGTGGACCAGGAGAGACAGTCGATGCAAAGGCACGTGGTTGCTGTCAGCCAGGACTCTTGCCATTTCAGCTGTAAAATCACAGAAATCCAAAGCGAGCGAACGCAGATTCACAAAGCGCTCCAATTCAACCGCGGTGATAAGAGTGGTATTACCAGGGATGTGGTTGTCCAACAAGCTCAGATGTTCCATGGTGTTGGCTATGGGGTTTGATAAGGAGGACAATGATGTGGGAGTTACTATTTGCAGCATTAACCCACAAGACAGCCATTTCAATTGCCTGCTATTGCCTAATATCTCTTCGAACAGCTGCTGGATTCTGTAAGTAAACAAAACAGACAATGATCCTATTAAACACGGTTTAGTCTTACCAACTGCACACCATTCAATTTTTTTAATTCAAGAATTACTCTTCCTTCATTTATAGCCTTATTCTGCAGGCAGATGCTATTATTATAGCTCTTCTGAACTGCAACCTGACTGCAGACCTCCCAGAGCATTTTAACATCCACTGCACTTAAAAGGTTAAAATTATAAACCAAAAGAAATATGTACTTTTGTCTTTCAAAAACAGTGACACACTATAAACCTTCACTTCATGTATTTTCCAGCATGTAATTAACACCCTCCCACATACATTTTAAGGTTATGCAAATAAAAAAACCTGTAATGCTTTTCAAATGCAGCTCTTGTTTTTAAAAACAGCTTTTTGTATTTCCTAACTTCTCCAGAACTGTAAGTTTAGTATGGAAAAAAAGTCATTTTCAAGGGAAGGTGGCAGAAATGGGATTTTGAGAGTAAGTTAAAATGATGTGAAATTACCTGCTTGATTTGCTCATTAAAGGGTAAAGAACAAACATACAAGAAGATTATTAAAATAATTTCAAACCTACAACAAACTGGATTTTCAAGTGCCAACAGGTTCGTGTTTTACCAAAACAACTTGGACCCAGTAACATTTCAATCTCAAATTATCAATGCCAAATTATTATGAACTTATTCTGATGCATCCACCTCTCCTACCCCTTTTATTTAGTGAATAGATGTTCTTTATGTTAAGATATTTTGTTCAAGAAGGCAAGAGAAGTATTTAAATTTCCAATATTACATTCAAATAGTACAGTCACACTCTAAAACCTTTCTCCATATAAGTATTTTTCCAGTCCTTATTTCAAAGCTGTAAAGGCCCTAAAGAGTCCTCCTGCCCAAGTGGCAAGTGTTCTTTTAGCATATTAGATTTGTGTAAGTAAGTATTTGATCTCAAGCCCTGGTCAGCACTACAGAGAAGCAGCTGAGCCAGGCTATGACAGTCCCATAAAACACCAAGAAATAAGATCCAGTACAAAACAGCAGAAAGTTTTGTTCACCAAATCAGGAAATGGTTTTGCACAGAATGCTTCTTCTTTTATTGCTATGATGATCTGTATACTTTAAACATCTAAGCAAAAAAAAAAAACATTACAAAATTTTTATTCTCATCCACGTAACTTTAATAGAGACAATGTCCAGGCAAAATTAAAGGTTTAGGCCAGTATCCTGACTGACAGCAGAGAAACACCAGCACCTTAAGGTGACAGAACAAGGAAAACACATAGGGATATTTATCAAATATCTCTTAGTTTCCAGAACTTTGTAACTTAGTTTTGAGCAGAGGTGGCTTTATGTATTTTGCAACTCTTCACTGACTTCACTTCTACAGATCACCCAGGTTCCTCCCTTAGTGGAGTGAGTGTTTAGCAACCATAACACCCAATAAAATAAAGAACTCTGCAGTGTGATTAACCCCTCTTCTTGCTTGCTCTGCACTTATCACCTACTACCATTGATGCCCCACAACCCTTCTGTTGTAATAATGTTAAAAGATCAGTCCTCATCCATCCTCTCTCTTGGCAAATCCTTATTCATCCCTTCCCTTGTCTGTATGTGCTTTCTTCCTTCTCCTCTGAAGGTACCAGGTTTGCAAGGCCTGATTTCACCCCAGTGGAAAAGCTGGGGTGGTTATTGTATTTGTTTTATCCCTCAGTTCCCAAGGTTTTGCCTAGGATAGTCATCAGGTAAAAAGACTTCAATATTTCCATATTTCTCCAAACATTTTATTTTAAGTTGAGGACTCGCAACTGTGACACAAATGAAAGTTTTAAACAATAGGTAGGACCCACAGGCAGTGCAGTTTTTCTATTTTATTCCTAAATTCATTTAGAGTTAAGACGAACGTTATTTGATCCTGGCAATGTTAGTCTCATAATTATTCTTGCCAATGCTTAAATTGAAGGCAGATTATCTCAGACAATCCCCCAAAGAAAAATATTCTACCACAGCAATTGAAATTTCATCCAAAGACTCTTTCCTCCCCTCACACTCATCTCCAAAAAGTGCTGTACTGGTTGCAGCAATGGTAGGATTTATTTAGCAACAGTCCAGGTAACCAATGTTAATAGCTTTTAATATTTTACAGAACTGTTGAAGACAAAGCAATTTTGAGGTGTTCAGTAAAACACTACCATCTATATGCCTCACTGCACTAAAAATCTGTTTAAATCGTGGTTCTCCTACACCTTAAACACCTGAGCTTCGAAGAATATTGTTTTAGTACCTGCAAAATTTAATAAAAAGAAATGTGACACAGAACTCTGCAGCTCTAGGGTAGCTTTTCTCCCTGGTGGGAACTGCAGTAAGAAACTTTTTAGAAGAGAGAGAATGATTTAATGCAATCTGCTTGCACTTAGTGCAAGCACTGAAGTATTTATACAAATATTTAGATTTGTGCTGCTAGTCTAATGACCTGTAGGTCCTAAGAAAACTTTTTCCAGCTTTTAGCCAGTAAGAGATAAAATGTGTCAATATAGAGAATACTTGACAGCAATAATTTCTGAATTCTTTTGAATACCTGCTTTATAAAAGGCCAGACAGAAAGCACTATAAGATAGAAGTAATTCATTTTAACATATTTCAAATAATTTTTTAACCACCCTAACAGGTTTGGGTTTTCCTCCACTGCAAATTCTTATGCACATTCTATTTTTCTTAAACAGATTGCATCAAACTGAAGTTTGCAAAAAAAGCCTGAACTGCATTCTAGAAAATTAGACATGTGAATTCTTGGCAATTAACACCTCCACTATTACAATATTAATTTTACTTCAACAGCCTAGTAGGTACTACAACATTTATGCTAATTTAGCACAATTATTTCAAAGCTCACTTTTAAAACTGAAGTTGGAGCATATCACAGAAAACACAAGCAGAACTCACTCAGCACATGCCAAAAAGCAATGCAGCCTCCTAATGCTTCAACAAGTGTCATCAGCCCCCTCTGCTCCCTGCAGGCAGCAATTATGGGATGGTCACCACCGACCTGCAACCTACAAATTATTGTACTGAAAGAAACAATTCAAAAAATGAAAATTTAAAAAAATGTACTTTCATAATTAATGCCCCAAATGGTGTTTTCATCCAGAGGACAGACTGAAGCCTGACTAGACAGGTACAATGACTGTTTAAGCTCCCAAACCAGTCCTAACCAGGACTGAAGCACATCCACAGCCCTGGAGAGGGAGCAAACATAAAAGGTCCATATGGAGGCCATTTGCTTCATTAAATACTATCAATCAAAATATTTTGTTTAATAACAGAGGCTAAACTGGTTGATTTCTCTTGGAAATCAAACTATCTGAACCACATGGATCAATCATGAGAAGCAGATTTCAGAAAGCCAAAATTTTAAACAACTACTCTTTGTTCAACTCAAGGAACTCTGAGCTTCCCAACACTAAGAAACAGGAGTTGTAAAGAGAATTTTAGAAAGTAACCAGGGATACACATGCTGTACAGAAAAGGAATAAGCATTACAAACTCATGCTGATGATTGCAAAAGTGTATTTCTGAAAACATGCTCCAAGGGCTCCTCTGCCAGGGGACAACCTTAAACCTTAAGCCTTAAACCTGAGGAAGCATCCTAATGGCTCTGTAATAGCTGAGATTCCACTCACAGTCTGTTACACCCAGCTCAAAGCCAGATTTCAGGAATCATAACATTTTTTTCCCTGACTGCTTTAATTGCAGGAAGTTTCTGAAACAGCTAGCAAAGTTTATCACCATACTGATTCCAAAAATCCTCAACCACCAGTAACACTGTCTCCAAAGGTTGCTCACACCTTTCACTGTTAGTTTTCAGCATCCATGTTTTGCAACTTCCTGATGCAATCCCAAGTGCAAAAAACAAGGCTAAAAAGCTGTAAAGATTTAATTTCTGAACTACGTCTGCTACTGTTCTCAAACTTCAGACTGAATAAAATAGAAAACAAAACAAAAAACAAAGAAAACCTCACAACAAACAAACAAAAGCTCACAACAAACAAACAAAACCTCACAACAAACAAACCCAATAACAAAATTAGCTAAACTAAAAAGAAGTAGCATTTATTTGCTCTTTCCAAAATTTGCAAAGGTCAATATTCATCTAAAAGACTAACATCAAGTTAGATAATGAGTTCTGAATGGTTTATGGCTCCAAAATGTGAATACTTGCTTGAAGAAACTTTAACCACACCCTCAGCTGAGTAAATATCTGCTTAGATGGCTCCCTTCAAGCCTCTTTGCAAAGATTTGATCATATATTTATATTTTCACAAAGGGTATCAAATAAAGGAGCTTTTACCAAATGAGCCTTTTACCTGCACACAGCACTACAGCACATATGTCAGAACCACAAATTGCTCCAAGTTCTGCACTGGAAACATAACAGATGACAAAGACACAGTATGTGACTCACAGCTGTATCTGCACTGCTCTGCAAATTTAGGTCAGGACCAAACATTCAGTTTGATGACTGAGTTCACATACATACACTGACCTGATAATATACCTATACTGGTTCTAAAAATCACTTGAAACAAAAAATAGTAAAGACCTAGAGTGGCTGTACTTATTCCACTCCCAAGCTACTGGGCAAAAGAATGTTTAAATTGGCACAAATTAAAATTATGGTATTCAGGCTTTATTGTACCGAAAGTTTTAGGAGAACTGCTAAAATAGTTAAATCAGTATCACTCCCTCAGTGCTAATTTATTCCAGAAGTCAGTAGTTGTTTATACTGTATTTAACCTTTTCCAAAGAAAAACAAATAACTATTTTGATTATAAGCATTCAAAGACTGTCCTGTAAGGTATTTATGGCAAGCTAAAATACACCTCTGAACTAAACAAGCACATTGAGAGCTGTGATCTTCCAGGAATTCTGCAAATACATAACCTAGTTTTCAGATGCAGTTTGAAATAAGTTGTAGCAGTTCCCTGTTTCAACAGTTTCTCTGTTTCTCTCTCAAGTTTCAAGCAAACTTGAAACAGAACAAACACAAACACGTTTCCAACTCTTGTGAAATAGAAGAGGTTACTTCCTTTTCTAATTTTTTTTCATGTACAGCAATAGTAAGAGGTGCTGGTAACAGCTCCTCATCCCCCCTCTCCTTTGGTGGCATTAACATAATATTGTTTCTAGAACACAATAAAAAGAGGAAAGAAAGGATTCTCACCCTGCTGAGAACGGAGGGAAAAAAAAAATACAACAGCCACAAAACCAGACTACTTCATGTAAATAGCAGGAACAAGACTGTTAAAAAAACTTTAAAAACTTAAAACTGAAAAAGCTGTTAAAAATCTTAAAACTTCTGAGTCATGTATTTCACGGATTTCTGAGCTCAGTTATTTATTTCTATTATTTTACTGTATTTGATAATTTACAAATATAACTTACTGCTTAATCTTCTTGCCATCAGGGTCAACCTTCCCAAGGTAGGTATTTGATATAGTTCCATGTTGCTGCAGAATGCTTATATCCCCAAAGAGACTTAACTTCTGCAGGTTCCTAGGAAACAAGAAAATAAAAAGGAATCTGTACACAAGACTAAAACAGTGTGGAAAATCATTCTGGATAAGACAAATGCAGGCAATAAACCCCAGTATTACACAGAACACATAGCCTGTGTTGGGAAACTTATTACTGTCCTGGAATGCAGGCACATATGGATCTACAGAAAATGAGACTGAAGGATAAAGGGGAAGAGGACTATGTGAACCAGCTGTAAGAGCAAATACTGCTTTTCAGTCAGCACAGGAATATTTTCAGCAGGCCTGTAGCACCACAAAGAAAACTTAGGAGTGGTTTCAGGCAATTTTTAATCCTTGGAACATGTGTGTTAAGTGTCACAGATGAAAATATCAAATACTTATTTCTTTTAACACTTAACACTGCATTTAATGCCCAAGTGGAACACAACCACAAACAACCCTGCCTGAGCACTTACATCAGCTGGGTTACAAATGGGAGCTCAAACCTCAATCAAGGCAACACAAACCTCAGGAAAAGCAAAAGCTTCTCATACCCTAATTAGTGTCTAATTTCTGTTACATCAGTGTAGGGGAAGCTTTTCTACTATTCAGCATCAGTTAGGGGCAGTAGTCCACCACGACACATGGTTTTAACTTTTAGAGGGGATACCTAAAAAGAAGTGAAAGAAGAACCTCTGAGTTGATGCTGAACATGACACAGTGCACTAGGCAGCCACCTTTCCTTTGCCTAGTTCAGTTTTCTGACTTGCATCTTTCCTATTCCTAAAACAGATCAAGAAAGAGGTATGCAAATGACTGCAGTTCTAAAGTAGATGTGTAGATTTACCATTAAGATTATTATTTTTGTAGCTGACTAAGTTTTGGGTCAACACTTCTTTTATTTATATATGCTCTAAATTAGATTTACTCCAAACATGCAAGGGCTAGTCAGCAATTGATAATTAACAAGGCAGAAACTCCAGTTTCACCACAAATGGACACGTAAGCTAAATTAATCCTAAACAGTAGATGCCAATTAACCTGTAGCTCACAATTAAGTGAGTTACCATAAATCCTTATTTCTTCTGGCTCACAAAGCATATGCTAGTATTCCAAATCAGCCTTGAGGAAAATGCAGTATGATTACCATGCTCAAAGCATAGGGAAGCTCTGGTACAGTTCACTACCTCCACAGCACAACCTGATATTCTACCAAGAGGAGAGGGAGGAAAAAAAGGATTAAGCAGCCAAGTTTTACATTTTTGACTACACATGAGTTGCAGTCTATAATTGCTACCTACCATTAATCATAATTTACCTGTTTTGAAGTTCCTGTATTCAAAATCAGCACACTGATTGTCTGAAATCTATCCACTGTTGCACCTGCTACTTCTTTTCTAAAGGGGAACAACAACTCACTAGCAAGATTCATGAGCTTCGTATAAAGTCTGACAAATACTGGACTCAAATACCTAGAATTTACAACTGTGTGCGAAATTCTAACCATCTAATAGTTTGTATTTTAAATACAGGCCTATTGTACAGATGATACACTAAAATAAACTGAGCCTTAGAATATGATCAATATTCTACAAATCTCACTAAGACATTGCCTGATCATACTGAAGAATAAGCTTGGCAGGGAAACCTAAAACCCTGGCACACCCAGCTGAGAGTATTTTGGGCTCTTTTCTCCTCAAAAGCTGTAAGAAATAGTCTGGTATGCCAGGGAAGTAGCAGAAACCTCCACCTGGTGTGAAAAGTAGTGTTCACAGCCAATGCTATAAATAAGCCTTTATCTTTTGATCTTGGTGACTTATTTGTGAGAGTCAAGAGCCAAAATGCAGTCTTCAGAACAGTTCTGAATCACCTGCATATTCACATCAAATAAGGTCTTGGTTTGTGCCCCTCATACCATCAGCCAATGCTACAGTAGGATCTAGGGGCATTAAGAGGACCACCAAAGTACAGGACACATGGAACACTAATTACTAGCACCCCACACGTTCTTACTTCATCTTCTTGACTGCCATTTCATGCAGGACAAATGGAAAAAGTTGTCTGCCTGAAAACTTAACCAATGACAACATCCAATTATTTTTCCATTCACAGCACAGCTATTACCACCAACAAATCTGATCACAGATCAACACAATGTTAGATTTTTGCTACTATTTGCAATGTTATACAACTCCATGACATTCAGCTCACTGCTCATCTTTATTTCAGAGCCAGTAAAGTGATTGCTATTTAAATAAAATTATTTAGAAGTTATTTATCATCTTCTGCAAAAAGTCATAATGGCATCTTAATCCTGTGTAGTATCCACATATACAGCTGGGGAAAAAGCTTTTGGAAGGATTTCTGAAACATTTATTTTCCACTAGCTCAAAAAACGCACTAGAAATAACAAGTTTCTTACTAGGCTCCATCTTCAGTTTTGGTCGGTCTTTTTTCATACCCAATTAAAAAAAAAAAAAAAAAGGCACAAAATGTCCTTGCTTACATTCAAGGCTAACAAAGTGGCAAGGCACATATTGTATTACTATACTGGTTTCTGCCAGTTTCAGCTGCCTGCCCAGACCAATAGAAAACGGTCCAACACTAGCCAACATCAAAAACAGATGCAGCCTACTGCTAGGAGCAATTCACCCATTTTTGGGGACTCCAAGAGACACCGTACCAGTTTTATAGTAAAGCTGCAGTTTTGTTTTCACGGCAAAGATCAAACAAGTCAGACAATTTAAGATGCTGCAGAGGAGAAGAAGGGGAGGGGGTGTGTGTCACTACCTTCCTGTCCTCCTCTGAAAGCAAGGAAGGAGGGGTAGAGGAAACTACACCTTGGTATCTTGGAGTTACATAAAAGCACAGGATTTTCCTACTGAATGATCACCAGGTGCTTATTAGCTGTTGTATGCATCTAAGTGCAAACACAAAGTTTGCAGCGCTCCCACCCCCTCTTTTAGAACTAAAGTTTTGAAAGATCAGCTGGAGAAGGAGCAGATCATGAGGATTTAAGAAACATCATGCCCACCCACACCCTTTTTCTCAGTATTAAGTAGAACATCAGCTTTTGAACAGTTACACGCTTCGTTATTTTGCTACATTTGCTGTCATAAACATAAAAGCTTATGGAAAAGTTAGAGATCACTATAAACGCTACTTTAGTACCTTTTAATTAAACAAATTATAGATTTTTAGAGCTCATCAAGGTCCCAGTGCTATTACTCCCATTATTTTGGGAGTAATATGCTGCCACCCACAAAACAACTTGAGCTCTGCTTCAAATATGAGACAGACCTTGAGCATACCTTTTTGGACAGTAACTGGCTGGCAGCAGGAATATTTGTCAAAAAAAAAAAAATTCAGTTGTTTTTAAAACAAGTTGCAGACAAGTTATTTCCTTAATTCCATCAGAACTAGCAGAAGTCACTCCAAAATATTTTTCTGGAGACTTAACACACAGATTTGCTTAGAAACTAGCAATTTTATGTTGTACAGTAAATGCTCTTAGCAGCAAAACCACACATCATTCTCCTCTAGTCAAGAGAGCATTTAGAAACTTCAATACTTTTAATAATTACTTTTCTTAGGTCCTGCAGTATTGCAAATCCTCAAGGAAATCTGTAGCCATTTAAAGAACATGATTTTCCTTGCAAGGAGGAAGGCTGCTACTGCATTGCTTCCTAATAAATTTAAAACCCCAAAACACCATTCACAGTTAAGAAACAGCATCACAAAGGCCGATTTCTTCCTTTTCAGCTCTGAAGTGTAAGATGGAACGTTTTTTGAACTTATCTGCCAAAAAGCTATCATAAGGGCTGACAGGAGTTATGAAAGACTGTCCTGTTCTAAACTTAATTCCAAAAGGAATGCATTTACAGTGATTCAGCCACTGGAAAAGTTAAAAATTTCCATTATTTTGGAAATGACAATAGCTATCTTGTGCACCGTGAAATACAGTGAAAACAAGAAGGAATTAACAGGCCTTGAGTTACAGATAAATAAAGACAAGCAGGAAAATTAATTAATTACAGACTGCAGTCCCTTCTTAGACAAAACTAAGCATCAGGCAGGTGACAATGCCTCTGGTTTAGACATTAGGTGGTCACAGTAAGAACTAAGCAGCAATTTGGCATACTTTAATAGTCCTTCTCATCTCTTTTAAATCTCAAAAATCTATTTAAAGAACTAAAATCCAGTGTTCTACCTGAAAACTAATCAGTTTTAGGTAGTTACTTTGCAAGGAAAAAAAAAACCACCTTCCAACATCAAAATAAACTAAAAACCTAGTCTGTTCAAGAGAAAAAAATTAGTCTATTCTGAAAGTAAAACTGTAAAAAGGTCAAGTGTTTAATGTAAATGATGCCACTCTTCCCCCAATTTTTTAAATGCTTGTTAAAAAAAAAAAAAGCCTACTGTAATAACCAGGTATGCTGTGGTGCCCAGTCATGCATCATTCATTTCAAACCAAAAGAGCAGCATATAAATGATTTAGAGACAGCAAGAACGTACGGCAATGCAAAATCCTATCAAAGTTGGTAACTTTTCATCCCTGTCCTACCACCAAAATCATACTAAAATCTACCAGAGAACAAATACTGGAGAAACAACTACTTCTGCATGGTATTTTACTGCAGCCCTGAGTCACACTGTGCATACAAAAATCTGTAAAATGAACTTCAGAAAACAAGCGTCTCCGTTCAGAATTCACATTAGGCCATGGAGAGTTTTCCAAGAGAAAAAGTGTATCAAAAGCCTTCTCACATCGCAGTTAATTTTGACAGCCTCGTATTTCAGGGAGGAAAAAAAGAAACAATTTCGTTTTCTAACAACGCCCCCATGCAACATCTCCTGTAGATACTACTGATTTTAAAATTCCAAGCCCAGGTCATGATATTTGTTTCAGATCAATCACCACAATCACTTCACCATTTTTTTCCCTCCTATAATACTAGCTGGATTTCCCACAGATTCAACAGCTAAGTGAAAGCTCCCGAAATGCAAGAGAAGACCAGTCACCACAGACGATCACGATTTGCACACCGAGGATTCACAGGGCAAGAAATAAATTAAGATAAAGGTGAGCTGGGACTAAGGAGTGTTTTCTGAAGTGAGATCCGTAACTCTCAGCCTCTGCAGCTGCACCACAGGAAGCACCTGCTGGGCGCGACAGAGCAGGGGAACTGAAAGTGCGACTTCACACACCACATTTGCATTCATCTCAAACCAACGAGGAATCGCATTTAAAGTTCTCTTGCTACAATTCAAAATAAAGACACAAGGAAGGCCTCCAGCTACTCTCTCATACCTCTGGAATCAAGGAGGGCGGTAACAAGATCATGACTCAGTTGCGGAGGGTTTTCTAAAGGCCATACACAAGGCTCAATTCATCCCAAAGATGCCCTAAAACATTTGCAGCTTTTTTTCCTTCCCTTGATAGGTGAAGCTGTACCACACACACAGAGAGGAAACGATATTAACTGTTTCCTATCCTAAAACCTACATGGCTTTCCAAACTCATCATAACCTAACTGTAATATCCCAGCTTTCCTGTCTTACGTGCTAACTAGAGGCCATATATTAGGATATCTGATTATTATCTTATTATCTCTATCACACCCACACACAGTGAAGAGAATGCAAGTATTTTTGTGTTAAAGGCGTCAAAGCTGAGGAAGTTATCTAACCTGCCAAAGTAAGTGTGTGAAAAATACATCTTGAATACAAAATATTTCCATCATTTAAATTCAATTAGGCCAAGAAAGTCCTACGCGTGAACCTTTTTTCCAATAAACAAAAGAACATAAAAACTCCTCAAACCTCAGATTAGCAGGTAAGACAAGAGCTGACATGAAAGCGCAGTTTTTCTACAGCGAAAAGACCTCACAGCTAGAAAGGTGAAGGTATTTTATTGGAGCAGCAACTCAGCGCACCAGAGCTGTAATTTTAACTCCCCCTTACTAATTTCTCATGACACACTTTTTTCCAAGCACACACAAAGTTTAAAGTCTGTCCGCAGCAAGACTTATTTTAAGTGAGAAAGCTGTCTTGTTACGCAGTAAATTCAAACTCCTGGCTCTCACTTGCTCCGTTCCAGCTGCGTTCCCCGCTTCCATCCAAAAGACGACCAACTTTTTATTACCGCAGCTGTATTAGTTCTGCGTACTGACCGCTCGCCAACTAGACGCCTGAGCGTTTATACCCCTCATCAAGCTAGACTGTACGATAAAAATCCGGCAGTCTGAAGCGGCGCGTCCCCGTTTCGGCCCAGCTCACGGACTCACACACACACACACACAGACAGACACAGAGCGGCTCCGAGCGCAGCCCCAGCACGAACCGGCCGGCTCGGGCGTTGCTTCCGCCCGCGGAAAGCGGCGGGACGGCTGGAGCCGGCCCTGCGCGGCTCGGGGGGCTCCGTCCGCGCCCCCGGCGGTACCTGTTGTTGCGGACGCTGCTCAGGACGCACAGCACCAGCTCCAGGTAAGTCCTCAGCAGGTCGAGCCAGCGCGGGCTCAGCGGCGGCGGCGCCTCCCCGTCCC
>VXBQ01006929.1:0-14233 GCA_013400175.1 Phainopepla nitens | reverse complement strand
TTTTTTTTTTTTTTTTTTTTTTTTTTCTCCTTGTATGTCAAGAGGAGGAGAGAAAAAAGACCAGGAAATCATAATTTATGTCTTTAATGAATGGATGTGACAGTAAATAAATAATAAATAAGTAAAAATCCTTAAACTGAAGAGCATTTCACATAATAAATTGTCCCATTTACTTTGACCTTTTTCTTACAAACACCTTAGTGAGTCAGAAACAGTTACTGAGATTTCTACACTTGTAATATTAATTTTTCCCTGTGATCAAATAATTGCAAACTAGAGTATGTAAAAGCAGAGTACCTTGGCTTTCAAGTGTTTCATTTAAGGTAGTGACAGGGTAAGTTTCTGCTTTCTTATCCATTTAGTAGTCTCTAATGATTTTCATTTTTCTTTCCCAGATCAGATTAAAATTAATATCTCCAGTTAATAGCTTTGCAAACTTAACTGTGGCTATGAATCAATAATACTGAATAATTTTTTTCACAGGACAAACTCAGTTTTATCAAAAGGTTTTTTTTTTTGCTTACAAAGGAGTGCATTCAAAATGGTATTTTTTATTGTACATATTTACACTTCCCTCCATCATTTTGAAGCTTTCCATTTATTCATGCCTATTACCTGGCCTGCAGTTTTGCAAAACCATGGCCTGGATTTGGAACAATCTTAAAGGCTGAAATTGGCTGACTTCTGAGTCCAATATATAATGGAATTAGACTGGAATATCTTTTTCCATCTCTGAGGTACCCTACAGATTCCCAGGTTTCTTTACATGTTATGTAGTGAGCATACACAAGGAACTTTCATAGAACTTATATAGACTTACATACAGTTTTTTGAAGTGTATTCTAATTGCTCTTTGACCTTGCTGCAAGACAAGGTCAAACTGAGAGGTTTTTAAAGATAATAAAGTTCTAACAGAGAGATGGCAGACATATCAATGTTAAGCAAATCACTCAAAAATGCTACCACCTCTAAAAGAACATCGGATTTCATCAATAGTCCTCAAAGTTACCTAAATTTTAAGCAGGCAACTGAGTCCCCTGAAAGTCAATTCTTCGCCATACCAGGTGCTTTACTGAATCACATCTTTTTCTATTGTAGAAGTCATAGATGTTAATGTTAATTAATATTTTAAATGACAAATAATTATTTATGTGATGTCATAATAAAAAGCTGATGAAATCAAATCAGATAACATTAAAATACTAGCAGCAGTGTCTCACTTCATATTTTAGCAAACAAAAAGAAAATTTGAGAGTCATTTTATGCTGTAAAGTAAAATTTAGGTTGTGATTTTCAAGCATTGACTCAAAGATTTTGGGCTGTTGGTAAGAATCCGGTGGTAATGCTGCTTATTCAAGTACATACACATACAAAAAGTTATATATCACAGTTAAAAATAAATAAATTATAATCAGTAAATAATGTGATCATAGCAGTCAATGGAGGCTCAGAATATATTCTTCTGATTGCCCAACATATAATTCATGGAATACTATAATAGAGTCTAAGTGGAGCCAGTTCTCACTTTTAATGGAAGAGATTTCACCCTCCTCATTGTGCCTCTGTTGTATGTAGTCTTAGCACTGGCTCTGAACTGCCTAAAGGCTTTTAGCATGTGCTATGTTGTTATTGGAAAAGTCTGAAAAGCATAGCCAAGAAGTAGCAATATTCAGCTTTTTTCCTCCATTACCGAGGGATTGTTATGTTAATAGTTGGTGGTGTGGGCAATTCACTCTAAGCTATTTTAAATTGTGTTTCTAGTAGGGATCATTTGTCTAGACAGAGAAGAAGAGACTCAGAAGCTCCTTTATAAGGTAATTCTTTCCAGTGGTCTTGGGTACATTGATGGTGGGTATCAATGTGCTAGGCTGAGACATCATCTGCTAAATTTTCTCTACTCTAAATATCGATATATTAACTTGGGTTACAGTTGCTATCCTAGGAAAAAGCTCTGCTGACCTCTGACACCTCTCATGTAGGTGAGGCAGCAAGCAGACTTAGAAACATTATGGCAGGAGAAAAAATTCAGTGTCAGCTAATTAGTATCCAATAGATATTGAGGTGGTAGTGGAGGAGGAACAAAGGGCAGGAGCAAAAATGAAAAAAAAAAAAAAAGTCAGTTAATGTAGAAGTCTGTTTCCTTCATGCTGTCAATGTCATCTGGATATTGTTTTTCTGGCATGTTATGTGAAGAAAAGAAAGGGATGTCCATCAGCTTCCAAAGATCAGAGGGTCCTGTCCAAGTGTTCAAGGCAAATGTTGCTGGAACCTGTTTATTGGGGAAGCAGCCAGCAATTGCTTGACTACTTCATTAGCCCATTTTCAGGGAAAAAATATCAAGTCAGATCCAGTTCTCATCCAGAAAACTTTGACCATCATGCTCATGTGGGGCAATATGACTTCTCCAGAAACACTGCTGAGGTAAAGATCCTGCTGGGGTTTTCATGTAAACATGAATTAGGGTGGTACATTGCTTCTTGATATAGATTTGATTCTTGGTTTCCTTTACCCCTAGGATCTGAAATCATCAGTTTATTCTTAACTCAGGTTATGGGGTATGATGGAAACAATCAAACCCAACATCTGGTAAAAGAGCCTATATATTGCTTCATTTTACCACAGAGGTTTAATTCTATACTGGTCTGTAAAAAGCAACTTTCTAATCAGATAGTCTTGACAGCCATTCTGTGACAGACCTGTTACATTTAATTCATGTTTCTTTCCCTTACATACTGGAAAACATACTCAAATATGTTCTTTAGAATAAACTTCAGTTTCTGGTGCCAGAAGGCTCTCTTTCTAAACAGAAAATTTTGCATCAGCCTTCTTAAAGTCAAAAAACTGCTGCCTTAAGTCTAATAAGCAGTGGATTTATTGCAAGTGACTTGTGCAGTCAATATGTGAAATGAAAAAGCTCATTTCATCTTGTCCAATTTTTACGTTACTCTTCATTTTCCCAGGGAACTACAAAGCTGAAACATTTTTCAGTAAAACACTTCCATATAAAGTGATCTGTTTTTTCTGTCTGTCATTGAGAAGGAGTACATTTTCACTGCTTTAGAATCAGAATATGCATCCTTCCTTTTTTCTTAACTCAGCCACTGGAACCCTAATGATCAAAGTAATTTTAGAAGGTACTGTCTATTGTGAGAGTCATCTCATTCACATGTGAGGCATGAGTTCTTTTTCTCCACTTAGAGAGCAGCTGTTTTCTCCACTCAAATAATGTTGTACCTTTCATGTCTCCCTTCCATTTTTGTAACTGTTGTAGTTTTATGACTTTTGAACACTATTTTTATAATAATTTCATATTTTGATGCCAGAAGCCCCAGGACAATCACAATCCACTTCTGCTTTCATCTACTTTGATTAATCTGATTGTACACAATCCTGACTTCTAGACGGAAACTCTGCAAAATACATATTTTCCTCTGCGAAGTGGGTGCAGCACATCAGAAAAAACAATAAACCATGCTGGAAACAATATTTATTTAACAACTTATCAACTGGTTTGATGCTATTCGTCAAAAAAAAATGGAACTACCCTTGGATATTCTTTATGTTTGTCTTCTGTGTGCAGCATTCAGTCATTTGTAGTTAGATGTGCTAAAGAGAAGCAAGTCATTAGCAAATGTAATTACAGATATTTGCTGTCATACATAATGCAGGCATACACATAGATAACTTCAGAAACCTGGAAAACTTTATTAAGTCTTGAGCATCCCAATCCTGAACTAATGAAACTTATCTTCCTCAACTTATCTTCCTGCTGAAGCAGGCAGGATGCTGAGCAGACATTGTGTTAAACAACAGAGAGAAGAGGAAACACTGGAGACAGGATCCCTGAATTTCTGCTTTTTGGGGTAGGAGTGGGAAAGGGAGCAGAAAGCTGTCTCTGGTCCCTTGGGCTCTACATCACCTTTCTTCCCCCAAGGAAAATATTTTTGTGTAGCCATTAGAAAGAGAGTCTATGCTACTACTCCCTCCTAGGGACACTCTGAGTAGTTAAATCCTTTTACCTTGCTGGCAACGTGACGCAGTGCACGTCAGGTTTTCTTACTAAGATTATCTTCAACTCCTCTTGAAATAGGTCTGTATTCAAGATATTTTCAAGATTCATAAAGCTGCTTGTTATATCTACCATGGAATATTTTCTTTCCATTAATGCTCTTTAAGATCTCTATGAATAAGTTTTTCATGCTTTAGATGGCCATGTAGAGAAGACAATCTATTTTTCCTCAGCAAAGGTCATGGCTACACAGAATTGCAACCCTTGTATTGCATCTTACTTGTCTAAAACGTGTGGTTTGTATTTTAATTTTTTTTTCCATCTTATGTTCTATTGCATCTCAAGAGGCCTAAAATGCTACCCTTTGAAGTGCAACAAATAAAGAGATCTACAAATATAAATATTTTCACAGTAAGGAGCATTGTAATCTCAAAGGATGTGCAGTGGTAATAATAACTGATAGAATGTATTTAAAGACATTAGACGTATTTAAAGACATTAGTGTTGCTTAAAATGTCTCTCAAAAGAATAGAATTGGCTGTGCAAATTTGTTGATGGACAAAGGGTTTCTAAATAGTTTTAAATAAAGCCATTTTTTTTTCCACCTTTAGAGTTGTGCATTCAAAACCCATAGTAAACTCTCTGGATCATTTAGCAGCCACTTTGACAGCCTGTTTCCTTTTTCTTTCCTTTGATGAATTTACCTCACTGCAAAGCTAAGAACTGAAGGTGGCAGAACCAAAAATAAGGCAAGTCAAAAATTGTCTATCATTGTTCTTTACATTCATACTTAGATTATTCTTATGATAATGACCAAGATGTCTACTGTTTTCGCCATGTTCACTTGACAGTACCTGCACCTAAACATCAGCTGGGAGTCCTTGTGTGATCGTTCCTCTAGCACTAGTTTCGAATCCAGTTTTTTTCCAGCAGTTCATTATCTGCTACTCTTTTCTGTAGAGCACTCAACCACATGGTATTTTATGTGAAGAAGAAAAAAAATTAAAACAGTACAATTATCTCTAGTTACTCAATTAACTTTAGTGAGAATCCCTTTTTTTTTTCTCTTTGACAGTTTTAATGAGGCTCTCTTTTGTAAGACATGATTCTTCAACTTCTGCTGTCTAAGCTACAATCATCCTTTATCTTCATTATCTTTAAAATGTTTGGCTCCAAAGGAAAATAACAAATCAGAATATACATGAAGATAAAATTTAGTAGTCCTGAACTGCCTTTTCGGTTTTTTTAAGGTCAACTTCTAGTAGCACATTTTGAGGTATTGTTGGATCTAAAACCCCATGGGCTGTGTTTCACCTCTCTTCATATTTTTTCCTGAACAGATTACATGAGGATGATTGAATAATTATTTTTTCTACCCCTGACTAAGTAGCCAGTTCAGGTACAGCTTGCATGCAGTGTATTTAAATAGAATTACATGATTTGCTTTGTTACTATTTTTCAACTGAGACACTGTTAGATGAAAAAAAGATATTAATTATTTTTATTTAAGATAAGAGTCTACTACTTTATATTCTTGGTGAAGTTTGATTTTGTCCCTCAGAAAGCAGCTGTTATGTTGTAAACAAGATAAAATGACTGTGTCAAAGTGTATAGAGATTCTTGCTTAAAAAGCATGAAGATGAATTTTGTTAAATACCTACTGAAAACAAATATTGTGCCATCTACAAATGCTCTTCTAGGTTTGCAAAAACTGAACCTAGAGCTACATCATAGAAAACATATAATCTTTATTTTTCATTGATATTTACTCTTTATGAAATTCAGAAAGAAAATATAACTAATCCAAATTTTCAAAGGTGAAAAATACCTTGTTAGTAACTGAAAGCTCTCCATAGCCTATAAAAGGTGTGTAAGAATGCATCTGAAGTACAAATTCATTATCATAGATAGATATACCTTTCTTACATAAATATATATGTGTAATGTATATACCTATGACATAAATATATCTCTCTGTGTGTGTATATGAATGTATATGTCTATACAACATAGGAATTTTGAACACCTCTAAGTGTGCCTTTGGCTGTTTTTCCTGTTCAAGAAACAGACTTCTCCTCCTCTGCTAAGTTACTGGCTTTGTTAGCTGGCAAATGAGGACAACAGAGTCCCACTCCTCCAAAATTTAAGCTTTCTACCTCTAAATTTATTTTACTGGTTCCTCACACCCAACTCTCAAAAAATACGGTACTACTACTACTACTACTAAAGCAGATAAGCAAATAAGTTAAAAAAAAAAAAAGGTAGAGAAAGAAGGCCTTTTTAATGTGTTTTTGAAATTACACTAAGGATAATATTGCCAAACCTATTTGCCGTCTTCATTTGACACAGTAATCACAGAGCAAGAGTATTTCTCCTACATGTCCTACCTACCAGAAATAGAAAATAGGCAACCCAGTACCACAAGTTCTCAAAACAATTAAAGTAAAAACTAGAAGGATATCTTACTCCTAAAATTCATGTATGATATTTTAAAACCACAGCATGCCACACAGTGCACACCATGCTGCACACGCTTTAGCTACAAGAGAAAAGCAGAATATACATAGGAGATGTTATTTCAACCCTCATAAGGTGATGATCGTGGTCAGCTGTGCATTAGTTATCAGTGGCTTCCAATAAAAATCACTAAGTAATCGGATGCCTGTAATAATTTAAAATGGTAACAAGTGAATCAAATTTCAGCCTGGGAAACAGGAAACTGATGAAAATTTAGGATGATTAGGCACTTTGAGATTATGAGACAAATTAATTTTATTCTCTACTACTTGTGAGAGTTTGCTAAAACACTCTAAATCATAGTGGTTGTCACCACAATCTTGTGAAAGATGAGTTACCAGCTAAAGAAAGAATTGTATAATGCTGTATTTAATGCAGGGACTACAGCGAGCTGTATATCAGCATAAGTCAGAGAAAGAGAAGCTGCTAAGGCAAAGAGATCAGCTGACTTTTCCTGGTGCCCACCAAGCACTCCATTACTGCCCCTCCTCAGCTGCACAGGTCAGAGAAAATAAAGAAAAATCCTTATGGGTCAAGATAAGGACAGGGAGAGATCACTCCCCAGTTACTGAGCAGTGCAGGGTATTAGGGCATCATGGGTGACAGACCTCTCCAGGACACATCTGCCTGCTTGTGTGTGGGCTCCTCCACAGGCTGCAGGTGGATCTCTGCTTCTCTGCAGACCTTCATGATCTTCAGGGTCACAGCTGCCTTACCATGGTCTTCACCAGTATTTGCAGGGGAATCTCAGCTCTAGCACCTGGAGTGCCTCCCATCCCTCCTTCTTTACTGACCTTGGTGGCAACAAGTCAATTTCTTTCCCATATTCTCACTTGTCTCCTGGGTGCTTTTTTGCAGCAGTTTTTACTTTTTAAATATGTTTTCACAGAGGCACTGCCACCACTGACTCAGCTTTGGCTAGCAGTGTGTCTGTCTGAAGATGGCTACCACTGATTTAGCCTAACTTCAGGGCAACGTCTTCTAATAGAAGTCCCCCTGTGATGACTCCCTGATACCAGAACTGTGTAGGCAAACACAATACAGAAGAAAACTAGAAATCTAAACATAGGAATGAATTTATGCAGAATGTGAAGTGTTCATGAAAAGGTAGTTGTATTATTGTTTTATCATATTTAATTAAATAAAAAGTCTTTTGGATGGAGATAATTTGGGATGAATTTTACACCATTTTGTAACAGGGTTGGTTTTTTTGTTTTTTTTATTAAAAAGAACCCTCTAGATAAACTCCCTAAGATAGATACAAGAATTAAATACCTAAATATTTTCTCAAATGCTTATTACATCTACTTGGAAGAAACTAGGTTGGTAAAGAGGCTTAAAATGGATCTATTTTTTACAAATTAGGGAGATTATCTAAGAAAATAAATGGGGCAATGATAGCTGCTTTTTAATAATGATAAATGCATATCAGGAGCTTTGGGAAAAGTTGAGGAAAACAAGACTGTGAGAGATTTGTAAAAAGCTGTATGGAAAATATAAAAGAGTAAATCATCAATGTAGACCATGCTACAGGGGAAAGGGACAAAACAAACCTCAAACCAACCTAGCCACAATAGTTTGTATGTGCTAAGGGAAAACATACCTGCAGTAGGAATACCATGCTGCTTAAAAGGCTCTGCCCTCTAAAATAGACTTGGCAGTAAAGATAACCCAGTGAAGAGAAATGGGAATGATGAGAGGATCACAAAAAACCATATGAGGTTAAAAAAAACCCAGATTTTATCTTCAAGACTAAAGTGAAGATCAACTTGCAACTAAATAACTTCAGATTTTCTTAGCTAGATACTCACAAAAACCGGTCTTTTAAGATCTTCTGCAGTGCAAATTGGTCTTATGCTAAGACAAGCTTAATTTTCATCTGCTGCTACTGACAAAGTGTCAAGACCTTCAAAAGAATGTAGTTATGAATAAAGAAAACCTGTTTGAAGAAATAATTGTAGTTGAAAAAGAAATTGCTTTGAAGAACTAACCGTGTTATTTCCTTCAATTTTAGAGTAAGTAAATTGTCCTTACAAGTACCAAGTGGCCCAAAGCACTGGACTCTTATTTGAGTCCTCTTTAGGCACAGTTAAATGAAGAGCCTCCTTTTCTTTTAATTTCCAGTATATTTTTCTGTTTTCAGTTTGCTGGGAAGCTTTAACCTTTCTCCTGTGTAGAGACTCCTGCCATACCCAGGTTAGATGGTAGGTCAGTGCCTCTGAGTCTCTGTGCCAAGGTTATGCACAAATTCCAGCTGGTACAGATGGTGTCTATGACCTTCTGCATTTCCAGCAAACATACATTTATTAGGCTCTATTTCCTTCAATTAAGATCATCTTTTTCACCAATACAAGGCCTAATTTTGAAAACAATTAATCAATGATTCTGGCTACTTTAGGATGAACCTCTGACTTCTAAAGTACTCGAACTAGTGCATTTTTTTTTTCCCTCTGAGACAGTACAGGTCACTGATCCAGAATGACACATGTAACAGAAGCACGTGGAAGATTTTCCAAGAAGTTTATACATACGAGGGGGGAAATACTCTAAGAGATAGTCAGGAGAGATCACCTAAGTCATTTATAGGCAACTCTGTGCATATCTTCTCTTCTGGTTCCTCCCCAAATTCCCTGCCATAAATAAGGATACTTAAAAACAGAGGAAAATGAGGGTTAGTTGTGACTATGGAGAGAATTTATTTCTTGTACGAAATTCTTGTGTAAAGGACAATCTGCTGGGCAGTAGATATATCACTAGATGGAGTTCCCTATGTTTCATGAGAACTGCAGCAAATACTAGGCACAGGAACGCTGATGAACTGAATTACAATCTCCTCACATTTACTGTGCTGTTATTAATCCTCCATTTAGCAGCATGATCCACTGTATAAACTGTATGTGTAACAGGGATAAAGAACAGACACTTTTTCAGAGCCAGTAAAAAATAAATGAAAGGAGAAATAAATGGCGCATTCTATTCACATCCCTTGTATGTCACATCAAAAGTAAAGGAAAAAATTTAATTAAATCTCATCATTTCCTTTCACTGACAACAAACATTGTTCAAAAAATAATACTCTTCATTTTATGATTACAGTCATTCACCTTACTTCTTGCACCAACTACTGCAAAGTAGGAACAACAAACTAAACCTGCTGTGCGTATTTTATTTTTTCTATTTTTAATATTGACTATAAACTCTGTAAACTAATTTTTTTTTTCAGGCATAAAACGTGTTCTCATTATTGTGAAGAATTGGAGTAAAGCTGGGGTTGTTCCATGGTAATAGAGAGAAGAGTTTAATTTTCTGTCTTTCCACTCCTTAAAAATAATATTCCAAGGGGGATCAAATTGATGACAATAGAATGGCAGTCATGACAGTCTGGCTGCTTTTCCGTTTGTTTGTTGTTCTGAGTCATGGCTCTGTAGACTCCTCAAGTCCAGAGGGAAAAATAGAATACGTTTTAATGGTTTCTTTCTCTCTACACCCAGCATTTTAAGAGAAAGTCTAAAATAAATTTGAAAAATTTTAAAGCTAGCTGAAACAGCTGATCTTCACTTTTAGACATAGCATCTGTAAGCATCATGTCAGATGAAATGAAGTAGTAAAATAATTTATTTTTATCTTTAAAAATATTTATTGAAAAACATGAATATATCAAATTGTTTATTGAGAAGAATTCTAGAAATTGGAGGTTGATACTGTGCAAGGCGAGAGTATCTGAGGCTAAAGTTATATTCTATTTCCATAGTTCATTCTGCAATATATGGGTTATTTTCAATGGGAAAAGGTTCATAGATAATTTTTCTTAACAGTGAAAGCATTCCTCTCATTGGGGCAATATCCTCATTTCTCGAAACTGGTTAAGGTGATTGCCTTACCTTTCTTAGGTCCTTTTATGACATTTCAGGATAGGTTTGATGAGGGAGCAATTAATACACTACTGATGAGTTTAAATTAGGGGTCTGCGAGAGGTTTGGATAGAAGTTGGATCAGAGGAGGACTAAAAATAACCAACTTTTGTAGGAAAGGCGTATGTTATCCATTCCTGATGTTGCTATATTAGAGTATATCACTTCTTTCTGATTTATAATTTCTGTAGTCAAGGCAGAGGGACGTTACAGGTTACAGTGCTAAAGAGGCCCATTTTGGGATATAACATATGGCTCACTAGCTTCATGATGGAAACAGAAATTTTGCCGATAAGAAGCTAAATATCTCCAGTGTGTCTACATCTCTGTCGCATTCTGTCCCCTCCAAATTTCCCACTGCACTCATATGTTGTAACCTAGCTGTCCCATATAAGAAACCACGGGTGACCAGCACATATATTTGAGATTTGCAACAATACTCCTTTGCTCCATACTAGGCAATGCTGTATACTGTTTTTGAGGGCCACAGAGGTCAGATGCTACTCCCAATACAATGTGTAAATTACATCACACTGGTGTAGGCGGAGGAAGGATTTTAACAACATTGCAACTGTAATAAAAAATTCTGCAGGTGTGTGTATAGGGGGCAGATCAAACTACCCCCATAACCCTTCCTCAGTTTAGTCTCAGAGATAACAACTTAATTTTGTCTAGATACAGCCCTGGGCAAACTAACACACAGATCACATGACTGAACAGGAGATTTGAAAACAAACTTTGAAGATATTTGACAGTGTAAATGCATCCCAGAAGGATATTGTTCTTAGAATGACGTTCACTGCTCTCATTGGATATACTCAAACATGACTAATCCCATGAATTTATAAAAGACCAGGCTGACATGTTAACAGCACTTTTTAGGGACTGTATCACCAGAGTTTTTTGCTAAAGGTGCATACTTGGCATACTTCTCTAGAACACTTTGGAAATGAGAGTTAGGCCAGAATGAAAATCTAACTGATTCAGGCAGGAGTTTCCGTTCATATTAAAAATATTCTGAGCACTTAAGATGACAGCCATATAAATTATTTACCTCCAGAAATTAAGTTTTCAATCATTTCAATAATTATGATTGCTAAATTAGAAGCTGTTTCCTGACACACTTCTTCCTTCATTTTAAGTGTAATTACCTGAGAACTCTAAGTAATCCAAAAGAATCAGAGCAATTTTCTCCTTTATTTAAGGGAGTTTAAATTCCCCTGTAAGACAAAACTCTGTAACTACAGTAGGATAGAAAGAAGGTCCAGATTCTAGCCTTTTCTGTTATGTATACGTCTCCATAAAGAAAATCAAGAGATGACTTACCTCCTATCTCTTATTAGCCCAGTAATAAACTACTTATTAAAAAAAGAGCAGTGTGTCTTCTCTGTACTTTCAGACATAATTTTATTTTACTCAATGGCAATTTATCTTAAAATACGCTGTGATGAATATCATAGTGAACCTGCCTGAAGACTGCTCAGATAATTGTGATAGGCTCATTTTCTAGATTGTGGCCTAGTTTATGTAGGAGTGCAAGACTGATGTTTGCTTCAGCCAGGAGAACAGCAGATCTACACATGAATGGAAATGCAGATCTAGGACCACAGCCAAAGTACAGCACTTTAGGTTCATGTGTCTCTTTGAACTGCAGTTCATTTATGGATAAATCTCTGTTAATGAGATGATCCTAATATTTGCACCAGATGTGTTTCTAAGATATAAGAAATTACCCTATACAAGGAAATTGTAGCATGATATTTATCTTTACTTATGGATACTCTCATTTCATAAGTAATATACATTTGCTTCTCTGTCACACCACTAAACAGGATCACTCCACTATAAAACTTTTCCTGTTTATGTTTCTCACAGCTGGAGGAACTTTAATTTAGATCACATTTAATTAAGAACACGCTTAGATTCTTAAAAATAAATTAAATCTGTGTAGTATACATACATTTGAATTCTCTGTTGATTTTTTTCAATGCATAAAATATTTAATATACAGAAAACCACTAAAAGAAGGTAAGAGAAGTGAATGGACATGAGACATTCTACCTAGGCAGAAAATTGGAATTCAAGTCATGCTTTTCTTCAAATTCATAAGAAACAGGTAAACCCAGTATTTTTTTACTTCTTCCTATTCAAGAGAATAACATGTCTGTACATATGACCAAAACCAGAAAAGAATTATATTTTCTGATGTCTCCTCACTGGACAGTACAGCACCTTCTCTCTATTTTGCTGCTGAGCATAGCTGTGTTCCAAGTAGGTTTTGCACACATGTTATTTCAATCCAAAAGTATATGAAGCTCAATTATGATTTATTACCAAAAACTAGCTAAGAAATGCTTAATACATACAAGTGTGTAATATAAGGGAAATTCCAGTAGGCACATAATATAAATCATGTTTTGGAAACAAAAACTGATTGGCTGATTCTAACATAATAATCAGGGGAAATGTTTGTTAGGAGAAAAAATTAACCAGACTTATGTTGTCCCTTTGTAATTAGCACTTTATTGTTAACACAATGGATTGCATTTTGTAGCAGTCAACTAAAGTCTATTGGATAAAGTTTTGAAAGCTTTCCTAATACAAATTTCCAGTTGAATGATCTCTTCCTAATTAACTATTTCCACTCAGAGGACCATATTGAAATTCTATGTTTTCTATTACTTACTTAAGAGAGACTTTTAATATGTTTATATATTTTTAAAGTGTTCTTTCATTTTTTTATTCCTCTTTTTTTATTTCTTTTCTCTTTCTTCAAGAATTCAAGCATTGTGTAATAGCAAGACCTGTCAGTAAAATTTGAGCACTATCCCCTAATTTTCTCAGTTTGTGCTGCAATAGAATGACCTACTTTCCTTTAAAAAGGTGTTGGTGGTAATTGTTTCAAGTAAAGCATCATGCCAGCAATACACAGATTATTTAACTGTTCTTACTGTTATATTGACAAAGTTAAATCCACATCTACTGTGTGAAGTTTATTTCTCTAATTATGCATGTCTGCTTTGGAGAAGCAAAGATCAAAGCTCCAGTGATGACATACTCTTAGAAGATTCATATGCACCCCAAACTGCAGCTAAGAGAGTTCCACCACTGAGCATCTGGCTGTAAAAATGGGGTTGATTTATTCTTTAATACTAGAAATATATAGGTCGTGAAGAATTATCTTAGCCGGTGAAAAGGTTGTTTGTGCATTTCCAGGATCACTGGGCTTCCATATAACTCAGAAACCAAAACAAGAACCATTCAAAACAGACATACAGACATGTAAAGTTGAAGGCTGAAATAACATTTTCTTACTTTTTAGAAGAGTTTTGAATCTGCGATCAAAAATGCATACTATTTTCTAACAGACTATTTTTTTTTTAAATCAAGCTACTATGTATTGCTGAAGAAGTGCTTTATTAGTCACCCCCATTACGATTTTTCAGGAAAAAGGTTTTAATTTCACCTCCCTCCTAGCTCAACTTTACATAGATTGCTGAAAATTAGCTAGAGATGTCCTTGTCCCTCTCATAAATGGTATAATAGGAGTTTAAGATACGTCAATGAGCAAGAAAACAGTTAGCATTTTTCTATTAATAATTCTGTCCTTCACAGTTGTTCCTGTGCTTCTGTGCTTACTGTCCTTGGTCAGCTGCTGCACATTTCACCTCTGCACCAGGTTCAATCTGAGCAGAGACTGCTACATCATTTCTTCTATGCCATAAATGTGTCACATGAGGACTCTCAAGAATGCAAAAATGTTTGCAGAAAATCTAAAAACTATATAGGGGAAAAT
>VXBQ01006927.1:5853-21473 GCA_013400175.1 Phainopepla nitens | reverse complement strand
CCACATCCAGTCTTTCCTTACACCTCCAGGGACAGTGACTGCACCACTTCCCTGGGCTGCTCATTCCAACGGCTAATTACCCTTTCTGTGAAGGTTTTCTTTCTGATTTCCACCCTAAACCTCCCACGGCACAGCTTAATAGTATGTCCTCTTGTCCTCCTGCTCTTTGCCTGGGAGAAGAGGCTGACTTCCACCTGGCTACACTCTCCCTTCAGAGAGTTGTAGAGAGTGATAAGGTTCACCCTGAGCCTCCTTTTTTGCAGGGCAAACATCCTCAGCTCCCTCAGCAACTCCTCACAGGACTTGTGTTCTAGGCCCTTCCTTCACCAGCCTTACTCTATTTGTCTGTGTATCCTAGCTACTATGAAATCACACTTTTTTCCCCCCTTGGATGCTGTCTTTCAGGAGTTCTATGCTCCAGCAATCCATATCTTTACACCTAATCTGCCCAACAGCTTTTATAAAAAGCCAGATTTTGATGACAGTTTGAATAAATATGCAGACTTCAAAGCAAATGAAGTAACTTAAAGGCTCTTAGAGTTCTAAACAAAAAGTTGGTGCTCTGCTACAAGTGTTGACCTTATGAGATTGCCTGTTTCTACCTTAGTATGTTCTTCCTTGTAAGTCCTAGACAGGCACTAGTCCTGATCTTTTTCTCTTTTTTGTCACCCAATTTCCATTACCCTTTATCTCTTTTGATAACTCAGATTTTGTCAGTAAATCATTTGGATTTATTACCAGAAAACAGGTAGTGAAACAACTTGGCCTAAGCTTGAAGCAAGGAGACTGGTCAGTTATTTAAGGTATCCAGAAGGCTTCCAGGTAGCTTTAGGTCTCCAAAACTTTGCTTCTGCTCTAAGTTTATATTGTCCATTTTTCTAGATAGTTTATATTACCTTTGTCTCACATTCTTGGCTCCATCCTCAGACTCGCACTGCTAAAAGGTGGCACTGAGTTTTTATCTGATGTTGCCTGAATGAATGTAATTTAAAATGGATGCTCCAGATGGAATTCACATTCTCCATCTTTAAAGATACAATCAAGAATCACTCCTATTCTAAACTTCTATGTTTTCCAGTTATGTATATCTCTTGATAATGCTTACCCTTTTTTTATTTTGTGTGGAAAAATCTATCCAAGGCCAATGGACTAGGAAATTAAAATAGATAAACTAATAGTGAAATATTGCTAATTATGAAGAAACAAAGGCATCCAAGGCCAGGTGTTTTCCTACACTGTTTTTGTTGTAGATGTTTATGCTTTAATGTAAACAAAATGTGTACTGTATGCAGACAGTTAATTCATTTGATTGATGAAGTACTTAAACAGAATTCATGATATTACTTAATGGAGGTTATGGATGCTGGTTTCTATACATTATTTCGGCATAATCTGTGCTGGAATATAAGTCTGTACTTAATTGGCTATACAAGCATTAATTGAATTTTTCTTTGAATAATTAAAGGATTCAAAAGTTTCTTTAAAGGGTAAATCCAGCACTTTTCTGAAGTGTATTTGCAGTGGAACGATAACTTCTTGAGATTAAAAGAGAAAAGAAAATTGTAGCTGGTAAACAGTAGCCAGGAAAATAAGCTGCATGCCTGAGCCTCAAAAGAAATAAAATTTTAGATGCATAATTATGGGTTGTGTTGAAATATATAGGGAGTTAGGGGATTTTTTTTTCCAACCAGTCTCATTTTTTCTTGACTTCTTAACATTTTAAACAGTTTTTGTCATTTTAGTGCTTGAGGAAATTTATATTAGTAATATGATTTACTGTTAGGAGTTACAATTATTTCAGACATGAAATTACTTCCTTTCAGATCTGCCTGTACTGAAGAGAAAATATCTCTAGAAATATCAGACAAGTGACAGTGAAGGCAAGTGCAACATTCTGTTGTTTCTGCTCTGCAGGTCTGTTCAGATGAGAGATCTGAACAAACTCTGTATTGAGAAACTCACCAAACCCGTTCCTCTTTGGTTCCAGCCTGCAGGGGATGGCAAAATTCAGTCTCCTGGCATTTCTGCCTGGGATCACTGCTGTTCTAGCTAGGGGTCCTTGGCCACATTTGGGCAGATCTTCTGTTTAGTTTTAGAAAATGTGCCGTTTTCATTAACCTAGTGCTTTTTATTATGGTCCCCTGTAGCTAAATCCCCCTGTTCTGGCTGTGTGAACATTCCTGATATGGCCTAATTTCCCAGTGGGTGTAGGTAAGATTTATGTTGCTGTGGTGGTAAGAGTACACCATCAGTATTCACTTGCTGGCATAAATACAGATTCTAAGTAAGCAAGCACTATATGCAGCAGTACCCTGCCTTGTTGTTTTTACTGTTCAGAAGTATTTTGTTATCAAATAAGAGATCTGCTGGTGCATTGTGTTCTTCTGTATGTGGCAAGATATATTTCCTGATAAGAAGTTCCTTCCAGTTTATCTGACCTTTACAATTTCTGCATGGTCATGTAAGTTAATTCCGCAGGACAGGTTGGCATCCCATCTGTTTCTTCATGTCATGCTTTCTATTTTGACTTTTTGAAATTACTCTTTCCTACTAACTTCTATTCTCAACTTCATGGGCTTTTCGGACAATGTTAGCAAACTGATGTTTCTCCTCAGGCAGTACTTCAACAGCTCTTCTTTGCCCAAGAAATAAGAATTGAGTATTCTCGTTTGCCATTTGTCTGGTAAGGTGTGCATCCACTCTTGTTAGCCAAAAAGAAATACTATGTTTTACTGCACTTATATTTATGCACTTTATGTTTATGGCATTACGTGTGTGATAGTAATGCAGGTAATGTTATGGCATTACCTGTGTCATACTAACAAATCAGCCAGCTTTTTAAATTGCATGAAAGTTCAGCTACAGAAATTGCTGTTGGTGTCATTTTGTTTAATTGGTCGTGTACAATATAATTGTTGAGACCATGTGTTTTGTCTTCAGGTATGTTGTACTCAACATGTAGGGCACCAAGTGCATCATTTTGGGTATATATAGAACATGAAAGGGAAAAAAAAGATATGTGAATAAACAGAAGGGTATCAAATAAACACAGGAGAACTATTAATGTCTAAGTACTTTCCACAAATCTGCAGAAGAGTAAGACACTCCCAAGAAAAGAGGTAGGTGAAAAACTAAACTGTAAAATAGTGGGAAAAAAGGAAAATGAACTGAGAAAGTAGCATCTCTTTAAGGCCAAGTTACTCAAAATGATTTTGAATTATGCTGTGTAGTTGCCTCTGCACACATGCTGTGTAATGTAGATCATATTATACAAACTAAAAATATGCTGAATTATCAGTGTTTCCAGTCTCCCAAAGTTTATATTTTTGTGAAAAACTTTTGGAGGTTAGGTGAAGATTCCCTAAGACTGTAGACATTGCTATGACTCTGTTCCTCATCAAAATATGTTTTGTAATATAAGTTTACTAATTAATTTGGAATTGTAAGGCTTTTAAGTAATATAAGTGAAACAGGTCACAGAGATCACCTGGTCCAGTCCCTTGGTCTTCAAGCAGCATTTGTTTCGAGACTGGAAATCAAAATTCCATCAGATAGGACTGGATTAACCTTATTTAATAAGTTCCAAAACCGCATGTTTTGCAAATCAGAAGTGTTAGTGGGGGACAGACTGATGTGCTAGAATGCCTATCACTGTGCAAAAGTAGTTTATATTAAGTAGCTCTTCATAAATAATTGAGATACAAGCTTAAAGGGAGAACTTTTTTGGTACATGGCTTGCGTAGATAAATTCTCCAGGTACAGTAAAGATGATTCTATTATTTCTTTTAGTATTTACTGAAAGCAAAGTTCTGTTTCCAAATAACTGTGGACTTTTGGAAGGATATGGCTCTTTGGTTTTGCTGTCTTGTATCAAAATGGACTTTATGGAAACTTAGGTAAAACTGAGGGTAAATAAAATGAGCAATAAAAACAGCTTGAGAAAAATATTTACTACTTTCATTTTAGCCTCAAATTTTAGACTCAAACAGTATTACTATTAAAGACTCCTAAAACAATAGGAAAAAGCTTTTGTGTCCCAATAATTGACTTCACTGATGGATAGTAGCTCACAGCATTTCCCTTTTGTAGACTATAATGATAAATATGCTTTGAATAGTAGACTCAAATGATTGTTTTCACTTAGAATTTTTCATTTNTCCTTTATCATCCAGAACAGGAAATGAGTCAGATCTTCGGCATCATCTAGTCAGCCATTTCCAGTTCACATTCTGCTGGAAAGTTTGGCAGCGCGTAGGGGGCTGTTGTTCATTCTAACTGGAACTGTTATTATCAGTTTCTTAATCTGTCATCCCTCTCATATTATCCTGGTGCTTCTCTTCTGAAGGCTGGTTTGTTCCAAAGAAGGTAATTAGTGACACCAGGCACTCGAAACCTGAGGAAGCCATAAGAATGTCAGCCTACCTTCCTTAAATCTGCTGACTACTAAAATGCAGCCTTTTCCACAATTGTTTCACTTAGATAATGCCCAGGGTAATTTAAGACATTTTTGTTTCCTTCTATGCATGCTGCTGTACTTGTATACCAGTGTTGTTTAATTTACCAGTACTGTCCAGTTACAAGATAATTAGAAAAGTCCTGACGAGTTTCTTTTGCACTGATTTGGTCCCATGCATTTGATACAAATGCAGGTCCAAAATTGTGTGAAAATTTATTGCATCTTTCCAAAATATTCTGACTGATGCAACACTAATTTTAGAGGATTCACACTGAATTTTCATAATCTCTTCATGTCACCTTACTGTCCAGTAATATTCTTATGTTTTCTTTGTATGTCAATTATTTCCAGTTTAAAAAGTCAGCTTTCCTATGATACTTAGTCACTTACGTCTTACAACCATGGGTATAGCATTATATGTGTTGTTTTATTATAATGACTTAATTTTTGCAGCTTCTTAATTTTCAAGGTCTCTGCCTCTAATGGGTTGTCTTCTCTTCTCATTTAGACATAATGTCCTTGACTGTGTGTCATGAGCAGTGTCAAAGATTTTGTGCCAGCGTTACTAGGTATAGTATTGTTCCTTAGAAGCTTCTGTAATAACTTCCCTCCAAACTGATAATTCCCTGCTTGTTCATAGCTTGTTATTGCTTCTCTGTTATCTAGTTCATATACATTTCATAATTCCAGTCTCAATCCTTATCTTCTCCAGGCTGATAATATTTCTCAGAGCCCCAAAACTGACTTGCTCAAATCTGTCTTCTTGTCCAGAAACTTAGATTACCTGTAGCTTATTGTTGCATTTTATTATGGTACATATTACTGAGACCATCCTAATGTGCCTATAGTCATCTGAATTTTTTTAAGCACTCCACTTCCTGCTGTTCAGCCAAACAGTATCACCCCAAACACAGTAGATTTACATGTGTACTTCGTATGGATGAAGCATCTCTTGAACTCACAAAGTAATGAATAAATCTTCCTCTTTAGCAGAGATAAACTCTAAAGAGCAGAGAGAAGAAAGACCGGGAATAATTCCAGTTCATCTTATGTCTACTAATAAATGTCCAGTTTAGATAAAATGGTCAACAGTTTAGCACTACTGTGGATTTAAGAACACCTTGATGATGGATGGAGGATTAAGTTTACGTCTTCTCTGTTAGATGCAAGGAACTGTTCTTAATGCTTAAGGAAAAACTGGGTTAATTTAAAAAGCACAATTTGCATTCACTCTTTTTATATGTGATAGTCTTGCAATGATAAAGTTGGTTGGTTTGGGCTTTTGTGTTTATGTAATAAGAACTTTACTATGACATCAGTAAATCAGAGCAATTACAATGATTTCAGAGCTTGCAATGCAAATTACTTTGTGCTTGTGTATTAGCTATTGTATTTTTCTGCTACAATAATAAAACATTGTCTTTATTCTGATTTCTTTCTTATAATTTTTTTTTAATTCATGCTTGCAATTGAGAGTTCCTCATGGCATTATTAGATCATTAGTATTTCTACTTTCAGCTGGCATGGAAAAAGGCAAGCAGAAGTCCGTGCCAACTCTTGCAATAGTTTTGCTGTAAGAGTCATTTAGATAACAGCAAACTATTCAGAAAAGTCACAGTCATGCAATATGAAAAGATAAAATGTTGGGCCTCTATGTATTATGTTGAATTGAAGACAAATTCTCCCATTCAATGCTTTCAGTGAACCTAACTTGGTTGTATCATGTCAAACTAAATGTTCATTTGGAAAAATCTTGTCTCTCTCCAGTAATTGGTAGGAGAAGCTGAGGCAGGGGTACAGGACAATAAGGAAATATTTTGTTATATCTTCAGCTGGGGCTCCAGGAGTTCTAGATGGCAATGATTGGAGTTTCCCACTAAGCTGTTGTCTTGCTCTTTAAAGTGATCCAATATTTTACCATCAGCACCTCCTGTGTCAGTAACATCTGTGCTTGAGCTATGTGATTATTTCCTTTTCTGTTTCTGACTCTTGAGTGCATCCTTTTAAGTGTCATAGTTCTTTATGTGAGAATTCCTATCAATTTTTCTTATGGTGCTCACTTACTCTGAGTCCATTAATCTCAGTCAAGGTTGACCCTCTTTGGATTACTCCCTTTTGCCCTAGTTATCTGTTTATTTAATGATCCAGATGTGTAATCATTGGGTAGTCTTGGTTAGTACCTTTGTACTCACATGACTGTTGATGACAAACTCAACATGACCTGGCCACATGCGCTCTCAGCCCAGAAAGTCAGTGGGATCCTGGGCTGCAACCAAAGCAGCGTGGCCAGCAGGGCATGGGAGGGGATTCTNAGCAGGTCCAGAGGAGGACACAAAGATGAGAAGAGGTACAAAGACAGACTGAGAAAGTTGGGGCTGCTCACTCTAGAGAAGAGAAAGTTGCACAGAGACCTCATAGCAGCTTTCCACTATCTGGAGGGCTACAGGGAAGCCAGAGAGCAACTCTTCAGGGATTGTATTGATAGAATAAGGAGTAATGGGTATAAACTGAAAGAGGAAACACTTAGGCTAGGTGTTAGAAAGTTGTTCTTTACTGTGAGGATGGTGAGATACTGGAAGAGGTTGCCCAGGCAGGTGGTGGATATCCCAACACTGACACTGTTAAAGGCCAGGCTGGACAATACTTTGAGCAACCTGGTCTAGTGGAAGTATCCCTGCAATGACAGAGGTGTTGGAACTAGATGGTGTTTTAGGTCCCTACCAACCCTTAACATTCTATAATTCTGTGTTATCAGTTTCAGATGGGTCAATACTGGCAAGGTGCATGGCCAGAGTCTTCAAGATGCTGGTGTGCTATGGACACATGTAATGAAGCTTCTGATTCACCCTAGACTTGTCCTCGTGCTATTTGCTTTTCCTTTCATCGCTATTGAACCTCCCTGTGACACCTACACAGAATTGCATACTGTGCGGACTAAGTTCTCTTTCCAGAGTCCTGACAGCTTGTACAGTCTGACATTCTTCAGGTAGTGTTAGGATTGTGTTCCTCACATGTACTTTGCATTTATCTACACAGAATTTAATCTGGCATTTTATTACTTTGCCATTCAAAATCATGAAAACTTTTGCAGGAATTTTTACTCTTACCATGCTGAATAATTTTAATTTAAAATCAATAAATCTTGCCACTTCCCAAACCCACTTCCTTTGCCAGATAATTTATGACGGCATTTTTCAATTCCGACTCTCATACAAATCCATTTTCCAGGAAATTTAATCATCCTTCCCTTTGCCTCCTGGGCTTGACCACCTTGCTTAGAAATTTCAAAGCAAAGTTAGGATCAAATTGAATTGCTTTCATTTAGATGTTAGTAAGTTGAATTGTAAAAAGACATTTTTTTCTTGCAACATTGAGAACA
Organism: Phainopepla nitens; assembly: GCA_013400175.1. Lineage (NCBI taxonomy): Eukaryota > Metazoa > Chordata > Aves > Passeriformes > Bombycillidae > Phainopepla > Phainopepla nitens. Next base: position 13,638 of record VXBQ01006927.1, on the reverse strand, counting down.
AATTTCTGCACCAAGATAAAAACAGGCTATCTTCAGGAAGTGTTGATGCTTTCAGTGTCATGTTTGTTCTGCATTTTCCAAATTGGGATCTATTAAAAGTTTTCAGTAACATAACTGAAAATAGATTTGTACAGTTTTGCATATGTGTGATAGTACTGCATTACTGAGTTGATTGAATTTTTTTTCATTGCTACTTTCAATTTGTTGTTGATTATCAAAAGTGAAATCATTATTCTAATGGAGTATATCTTTTCTCCGTGATTTCAGTGAAGCATATCAAATAAACCCAGGCATCTGAAATCGGAATGTGCGAAAATGCAGTATTTATGTCAACAGAATATTTCTGTTAAGTAAGTGCTGCTAATTAATCTTCTGTAAAGCTGATTTTGTGATAAGTCAAGGATTACAGAAGAATTTGCACAGTTGGAAGTCAGCATTTATCTTTGCAGCAATAATATGTCATCTCTTGCAAATCTTTTGGAAAGAATGGATTTTACTACTTTGCATAAAACTTTCATGTACTTTAATATGAAAAACCGTGTACTTTAACGTTTAAAGGTATTAAGGGTTGTAAATGTGTAAAGTTAATGGTTGTTTCATTTATACTCAAATATCGTTCTTCATTAGACAACTTAGAAAAGAAAGGCCACCCAAACCAACTCCCCTTCTTTCTTCTGTTTTCAACACTACACATTTTCTTTATTTTCCTTTAAGGGGACTTCACTATGAAATTCTAGATGGAAAAATCATGCCTTCAGCTTTTTGCAGGAAAAGTGGACAATACAAAAGCATACTCACCTTACAGAGCTCACAACATACAATTTTAAGTAAAACAGACCAGGAAAGAAGTGTAACTTATAACTGGAGAGCTGGAAATCTAGCCAGATCAGCTTTTCCTTTTTCATTATTCAAAATGTAAATTTCAGAGCGAGAAGAGAAAATTGTTTTTCTAAAAAGCAAATCATCACCCAGCTCTTTCCTAAACACTGTTTCCCTTTCAATCTCTAATCCACCTCTCCTGCCAGCAACCATCTCTATTCCTCAAGGAAGCTATATTTCAGTTTTTCCAGAACTGCTAGTCAAAACACTAACAGGCTTGATAATGTTGGTTCCTGTTCTCTGTGATTACATGGAAATCATCCAAATGCTCATGTTCCTGGTTCATCTCATCTCATGTAACAAGCAAAACACCCACATTTCAAGACAGAAGAAATGTTCTCAGACAGCTTTAGGTAGGAATTCTGTGAATAAGGGGTATATGAGTCATTTTGTAACTTTGTATGTTTTTTCACATTCATTTTTGTTATAATATAACAGAGGTATCTGTTTTATTAGAGGCAAATTTAACATAGCTTAACGTGTCTGTTGTTTTTCTATACATTATACGACTAACCTCAAAAATTTGAGGTTATCTGAGTAATAGTAGCAACCATGTTTGCTCAAGCAGAGGTATTTGGGGTCAGAATCAGATGGGAGGGGCACTCTAGAAGTTTTATATTAAAGTTCTATTTTTCTAAATATGACAATGTTTATGTCTTGTAAATGCTAATGAATTTTACATAGCTGCCATAATTCTCAGCTTTGTTAGGTGTTATTTTACATTTATTGCTCTATTCTTAATATTACTTCCACTAGCAAAATTTCTGTTCTTGAAAGAATTTAAGTAAAATGAGCTAAATGTTTTGAGTCTAATATACTGTGCAATCAGAAACTTACCTCTCTTGATTTCTTAGGTGTATAAAAGACAAACTTCAATACCCATCTCAGAATCTGATTACAGCTCAAGTTTACAACACATTCTCGAACAACATTTTCTATCTAATTAGCACATTTTCCGTATGTATTAATTAAAGACCAATCTGTATGCAGATTTCTCCTTTATCTGCTAGTCATCGGAAAAAGTTCTCTGGAGTTCATAGGTCTTAGTAAAGAGCAGCAGGTTTTAAATATATTTATGATGTTAATATTTTACTACACCATAAAATTTCCCACTTAGGAATAAATACACGCCACATTAATAATGAGCGAAGTTGTCTTCGAAGGATGAAACTGAGTCAAAGATAGTTTTATGATTTGCTTATAGTTTAGTTGTCAACACAGAAAGCATAGAGGCCAGATATATTGGATCCTAGACCTGTCAGCCATAAAATGTATCTCTTCACTATAATACATATACTAATTTGACAGAAGTAGAATGTCTTTTCTACTACAGAAATAAATTGGAAATCACTATCACAATCAGTCGCTTAATTGACACACACTACTGTATGTGTACCTTACAAAATATGTATTCAAATGGTTTTATTTCAATTATTGAAGTCTCTGTCAATACGAAAAAAAAAGGTTTTGTTAAAGCCATTCAGTTTTTGAATGTCAAGCAGCACTATTTGCATACTATCAGTACCATCAGCTTTGTGCTCCATAGGCACAAATACAAGGTGCTCTTAAAAAATTGTGAATGTTGCCAGCCTTTCATTAAGTATCTGTGCTAATTGGGGTTTACATTGAAGTGAAGCCAGTGGTTCATGCATAGCACTTATGAACTCACAAATATTATCCACAGACCCATGCCTAAGCATTTCCCTTAGTTCTGCAGCTGGACGAAGTGAAGGTAAACCCAAGATAGCTGACCTCTTTAGATGGAGAACAATATTTGCTTACTGCAGACACTACTGAAACTCAGACCAAAACAATGTAACCCTTTTCTACTGAATGCTTTAAAATTTTTTGCCTAAAAATAGCCATGATATGTAAGAATTGGTAATTATACCAGTACCAATATGAGTCCTTTTTCTGGGTAGAAGCACTTCAACTTAATGTCTCTTTCCCCCTACACCCCTCTCTCTCTCTTTCTAGATGCAGCAATTGTTCCATGAGAACTATGAACACAACCGCAAGGGTTACATTCAAGATCTTCACAACAGCAAGATCCACACAGCCATAACACTTCATCCAAACAAAAGACCAGCCTACCAATACAGGCTGCACAATTACATACTGAGTCGCAAAATTTCTGAACTGCGCCATCGGACCATCCAGCTCCATCGAGAAAGTGTCCTGATGAGCAAGCTCAGTAACACTGAAGTAAGTAAGGAAGATCAGCAACTGGGAGTAGTGCCGTCTTTCAATAATTTCCAGCCACATGAAAGGGATGAAGTCATTGAGTGGGAGTTCCTGACAGGAAAGTTTCTTTACTCAATGGTGGAGAACCAGCCACCACGGCAGAGCCTGAGCAGTGTCCTGCGGGCTGCACTGGATGATACTGTGATGCAGGTCATGGAAATGATAAATGAGAACTCCAGATCTAGAGGAAGGCTCATTGATTTCAAGGAAATACAGTATGGGTACCGCAGGGTAGATCCTCTGCATGGAGTAGAGTACATCCTGGACTTACTGCTTTTGTACAAAAGGCACAAAGGAAGGAAAGTTACAGTTCCAGTGAGACGCCATGCTTACCTTCAGCAATTGTTTAGCAAACCTTTCTTCAAAGAAGCAGAGGAGCTGGATGTAAAAAGCTTGCTGGAGGACACCAACACTGACACTCAATCTTTCTCTTTCCTTTCAAATTCTTTAAAGATTTTTTCCTCGTCGTTCCAAAGCACCAAAGACATTGGGGGACAAAGTGACAAGAAAATACATATTCTTGTCCCTATCACAGGAAGATTTGATACTTTCTCAAGATTTATGGAGAATTTTGAGAAGACTTGTCTGATTCCCAAGCAGAATGTAAAGTTGGCAATAATTCTCTTCAGTTCTGAGTCGGGCCAAGACTCAAGCAAACACATAGAGCTAATGAAAGAATACAGCATTAAGTATCCCAAGGCAGACATGACCCTGATTCCAATGTCAGGGAAGTTTTCTAGAGGTTTAGGCCTTGAGATGGCCTCGTCTCAGTTTGACAATGACACTTTGCTGCTGTTCTGTGATGTTGATCTGGTATTCACATCAGACTTCCTTCAGCGATGCAGAGATAACACTATTCAGGGAGAACAGGTTTACTACCCTATCATTTTCAGCCAATATGATCCAAAAGTAATATATGGAGGCAACCCTCCAGCTGACAGTAGTTTTGTTTTCACAAAAAGGACTGGATTTTGGAGGGAGTATGGATTTGGAATTACCTGTATTTACAAAAGTGATCTACTTACTGCTGGTGGATTTGATACCTCGATTCAAGGCTGGGGACTTGAGGATGTAGATCTCTTTACTAAAGTGATAACATCTGGCTTGAAGGCTTTCAGAAGTCAGGAAGTAGGAGTTGTCCATATTTTTCACCCTGTTCAGTGTGACCCCAATTTAGATCCGAAACAATATAAAATGTGCTTAGGGTCCAAAGCAAGTACATTTGCCTCTACCATGCAGCTGGCTGGACTCTGGCTACAGAAACATTTGGGTGTCAGGTACAATTGGACTCTCTCCTGACAACTCAGCCTATTTGGCCTTTTTAGGGGAGTTTACCTCATTGCTATTATTTGATTTTGCTGTTGTAGTTTTAAACTCCCTCCTTGTAGTCTTCCAAAGACTGTTGACCTCAAATGGGATGACTCTGCTGTTCCTTGATGTTTCTTATACCTACTGAACTTGTGAGGTGAATTCCTTCAAATTTCTTTTATTTGAAATTCAGTCTCATCATGGAAATCATACAAGCCCATGGAGCATATTCATCACAAGAGACTGTATTAGAAGAATGTTGTCTTTCAGCTTTTGGATTCAGTATCATCTTTGTTGCATTTCTCAGATTTGATGTGATACAAATACTTACTGGTGAAGGTACCACAAAAGTGCTTTATGCTTCTTCTGGGGATGGAACTCTCTAAGATAAACTTGAGTTTTATAATTTATATGAGGACTTATATGTATAAACGCTACTTTTCTTCATCTTTAGAATTTTTAAAGTAAATGAATAACTATAATTGTACCTTTATTTTTTAAAAAAAGAGTAAAGCTGAGGAGCTACTTGCAAATACAACTGGTACTGGCTACCAAGGTCCTTAAATGTCTTATTCTTAAAACAAACTCCTCATTGTTATTCAGTCAAAGTGTAAATGAACTTTATTTTCACAACAAACAGGACTTAATCAAATGCTCATGTACACTTTGAAGATTTTTGAGCCAACATCCTTCATTTGCAGGCAAGAAGAAACTATGACTCAACATGGTCAGTTATGATAAAGTGCAAGCATTCAGTGTTCTTACTTTGAAACACATAGTATAAGTTGTTCTTTCTCTTTTTAGAATGAGTCTCTAATACATAATTTTCTTTTACATTCCTTTCGTAAGGCTGCACTTCAGTGTTAAAAGTTAAAGCTCTATTTTTTGTTTTACATTTTTCATGAATATTGGTACTCAGTAGCAACTTGTTGTTAAAATTAAAAGTAACTGTAGAATAGTTATTTAAGTTTCAAAATTTACTATTGCTGGTCAAAGTTCCTTGCCAATATATTTATATTAGTGGAGGTTATAAGACTGTGTTCAGATTTATCTCTCTAGACAGCCTGAAGTTTGTCATATTGTGGATTCATGAAGTAAAGTATTTAAAGTAATACCAACAGGAGAAATAATAAAATAAATTTCTGTATTTTAAAGAAATGTTTATATAGGGATATATATTTGTGTGTGTGTGCGTGTGTGTATATCCCTATATATATAGATATATAGAGAGAGTAATTTCGAAATATGTTCCACTTTTCCGTTCAGGCAGTGATTTGTAACAATCATCGTTATTTTCACCACATGCTTGGAACATTTCATGTAATACTGTGGTAAGAGCTTAGAGACATTCAGGAAACCATCAGAATTCAGCTAAACTTAAGTTATTACAGTGGGTACATCTAATAACCTCAGTACCCTTCATTTCAAACTGTATTTCAAACAGAGCTGGACAAGAAAAGGTTTTAAGTTTTTCACCTGTGACTGACTGATTCTGTGTTTCCTTAAAAAAACAAACAACTAAAAACCCCCAAAACACCCCCAAACAGCTAAGAGATTGGAATTCACTGGCACATCTGTTTGTGTGAGGATATCCAGATAATTTACTAAGGCATGAAGAGGGTATGTATGTCAGTTAATGTCTCTTATCTGTGATTCTCTGTTCTGGACTTACCATGGCAAAGAAAAAGGCAACCCTGACAAGGATTGATTAAACTCAGAAGCTAAAGGGCTGGCTGTAGTTTCTTGCGTGCTTTAAAAAAGGCCATTCTCTTGTCCTGGAGAAGGTAGTAATTGGGGTAGATGAGAACAGAGAGTGTAATTCATGTTTGTGCCAGCCCTCCTCAGGCAGAGCTCCTGGCTTCTTATTGCCCTGGAAACTCTTGCCTTCCTAGCCCAGTGTTGTTAGCTCAAATGTCTGACAAAAGAAAAAGTCAGTATCACTTATAATACAATCCGTGGAAATTGCTCTTCAAATTGAGAGCAAAAGTCACACGTTGTTCATTAAAAAAGCCAAGAACAAGGAACATGACATATTTAAAAAAATCTCAATTAACCAATGCAACTCAGATCATAAATATCAAAAACTGATTGCCTGTTGATAAATGTTTGTGATGATTTTGTAAACAAGAAAGAAACCTAATGACAAAGGTTACAAAGACATCTAAGGAAATCATTGTCTGCTGGGATGTATTCCAGTGCTTATTTCAATTACCTAACTTAGTGGCCAGAAAGTATTTGCTCAGCTCAAAGTAAAACAGTAGATTAGAACAAGCAATGAAACCAATCATTCATTGGGGATAAAGATGTATACAGAGGGCTTGCAGGATCAGGTCCTACACGATATAAGCAAAATGCTAGTATTTACCAGTACAAATATTTATTTAGTGTCTTGACTGATTCATTTGTTTATATGATGAATTACTTTGTTAAAAACCTGATTATAAATGTTTATTATGAAATATTGTGTTTTCTTTTGAAATAACTATCCTGAGATAACTTGAGAACTTGTGTTAGTTTGTCTAAGGAATAATATGCCTTCTAAGGAGATCATATTAAAAGAAAAAAAAAAGCACAAAAGTGTTAATGTTATGTATGTATAAACTAAGATGAAAATATCTATGTTAATCAACTGTTAGCTTTTGTCTAGTCTGAATCATAATCTTGATTGTAAAATGAAATTTATATATATATATGTATAATGTCCCTTTGTAAATGCGTGACAAGTGAATTCACAATAGAATTTAACTACCAGTTCCCCAAACCTCCTCCTGGGAATAGTTTTCCTGGCTTTATTGCTGGGAAGTGGGTTGTGAACAGTTCGCACTTTGGCTTTTCAGGCACAGCCATTCTTAAAAAAAAATCTCAACATTCACCTCTCAGAAACCTCTGAAATCCCCAAACCACTGCCTCATCACAAGTTTTCCCAGTCACAGTGCTTAAATTAATGGAGTATTTGCATCTCCTGGATGAAGGAAAAACAGCATGTTGGGCTTTTCTAAGACTTGATGAATGTACTCTGCATCAAGGTACTGGTTCTCAAGCTGAAGAAAGGCCGAGGCCAGGGGGAGGTGTGAGGCTCAGCCACCGGAGTTGGCACCTTGTGCACAAGTCATCCCTGTGCTCCCGCCTGTGCTGCCTGCTGCCTATCTTGGAGCTATGGGTTGGCAGCTCAAGCCAGCACAGAAGATCTGTGCTTGCTGCCACCAGCTGCTCTTGAGAAGCAAAAGCCATTTCAATCAGGGAGAAATGAATGGAGGGACTCAAACTGAGGATTCATTGAGTGGGGTGGCAGGTTGCCTTGTGCAGATCATGTTTCTCACTGTCCTCAGCTGAAAAGAGAGCAGGTCCCACACC
>VXBQ01006922.1:21570-37240 GCA_013400175.1 Phainopepla nitens | reverse complement strand
TTTTTTTTTTTTTTCCCAGAATGAAGAGACTGAAATTCCCCATTCTCCTTCTCCTGAATTTCCTCACTCAAATCCTCGTTTTCTCAGAAATTCAAGCCCTGGAAGAGTCCCGGGTTTAATTTTTACATCCTTTGCCCGGCACGGAAAGCAGCAGCAGGAAAGGGCTCCTCAACCCCTCAGAGCCAGAACACTTAGGCGGGGTTTAAGGAGAAACCCAGGCGGCAGCAGAAGGGAAATCGAGGGGTTTGGAGCCGGGGAATCAGAACTTACTGAGAGAGGCGCCGAGGAGCAGTCGGGAGCGGCAGAGTGAGCGCAGCCCGGCGTCAGGAGGGTTTTATATCCCGGCGTCAGGAGGGTTTTATATCCCGGCGCGGCTGCCCCGCGGCGGGAACCGCCCTGGAGAAAATCGCTTTAGCGACTCGGAGCGGAGCCCGCTGGCTCCCGGAGCCGCTGGGATGGTTCTGCTCGCTGTTTATGATTATCTAAAGCCGCGTTGGGCAATAACCCCAAAAATGCAGATGGGAACCCGCCAGGGCTTTTCATCCCGGGATTTCCTGCTTTTCTCCCTCCCGGTTTCATTAAGAGGTGAAAAGGCAGCGAGAATTAATGAGGTTTTTTTAGCTTATCTTGGCTAAAAACCGGAGTGCGCAGGGAATCTTGGAGTGCCAGGGTGATTTTCCTTACGGAAGCAAATCCTAACACTGGGATTTGTGTCCTCGCTTAAACTCTGGAAAAATCGGGGATTCTTTCCCACAATATTGATTTTAGGGACTTACAGACGCGCTCCTCAGTCAGGGGAAGGACCTGGTGCAAACCTAAAGAGCAAAGCTCGGGGTTATCTTTGGAGTAAAAACGAAGCCGTTCATGAATTATGCCAGTCGTGAAGTTCAAAATGAGCAGTTTGATGAGGCACTTTCCATAATTTATTCTTCGTGAGGTCACGGCAGCCCGGATCCTCAATTACCGCGATTGCCATGGAGCGATTTCCCTGCGTGACAAACCCGCGGAGGTTTTGAGGTCCTCTTTGAAATCTCATTTTCTGATGTCTCCGGAATATTCCTGATAAGCTCCAAAGCCCTGCGGGGGCTCTGGAGGTGCCTCATAAAACCAGAATAATTCCCGGGATGGTTTTACCTCGTCCCAGTGTGGGCATTTCCACGCGCAGAGGTTCCCTCGAGGAGGGGAGAGAGAGTGCGCGGGGAAAAAAGGGGAGCAGAGCACCGGGTTTTCGGGAAGATCATCCCAAAATCTGGGGCCGTGTGGGTCCTGCTCAGCCTTTTGGGATCGCGTCCATTGCCAGAGGAATTCTCTTTATTTTTCCCCAGGATTTAATCCTAACGATGGATGGACGTTGTCTATGAGGAGGAGCCCAAAATCCTGCCCCAAAATCGTCCATTTTCTCCCCCTCCCGAAATTTTCCACGTCTCTATTATCACCCTTCGGAATTTCTTGCTCCAGTACCTCCCCCCCCATCCAAGGATGCCTCCCAAAATTCCTGTTGCCGGAAAAGCCCCTCGCTTTTATTTTTGCACCCTTTACACGGCACAGAAAGGCAGGAATTTCCAGCAGCAAAGAACCCCTCAGAGCCACAATATTTCGGCAGCGTTCAGCCCCGATTTTAAGGAGAAACCCATCAAAATGAAGAAAAGCGTCCGAGGCCGGGCTGGAAGGAGCCGGGACCGCGGCTGGGCTGGGACCGGGCGAGTTTTTAAGGCCCGTTCCAGCCCAAACCGTGCCGTGAGTAACAAAGGGAACAAAGAGCGAGCGCAGACGGCGAACCCCACAACACAGAGCCCCAAACCCGCCGGGGCCCCGCGAATCCTGAATTGCTTTAGAAAATTACAGCCCTGCGCAGGCCGGGGGATGTTTAATGACGCTCGTTCGGGGCTCTGGCGGCCGAGCCGGTTCCGCGGGGCCGCGGAGCTGAGTCAGGGCAATCTAAGGGGAGGATTTGGGGCGGGAGCCGCGCTTCAAAGGCTTCCTGAGCTGAGCTCAGCGCGACAAAGCTCCGGCGTCAGCGGCGATGCCGCCCATGGGGCGGGAGCAGCTCCCGCGGGTAATTAACGCAATTAACGCGTCCCTCGCCGCGCGAGGGCTCCAGCCCGAGCTCGGCACTCGCACGGCGCCGGGGACACAGCGAGAACCCCAAAATCCGAGAGGGTCGGGGCAGGAGTGACCTGGGTTTATCCCGGGCTGTTTGTTCAGGGTGGGGATAAATCCCAAACCCCCCAGGGAAGGGATTTGGGGATCAGTGGAACCTGCCCGGGCCCGGAGCACACCCGGGATTTGGGATTTGGGGTTTGGAGGAACCTGCCCAGGCCCGGAGCACACCCGGGATTTGGGATTTGGGGTGTGGGATTTGGGATTTTGGGTTCAGTGGAACCTGCCCGGGCCCGGAGCATGCCCGGGATTTGGGATTTGGGATTTTGGGTTCAGTGGAACCTGCCCGGGCCCGGAGCACACCTGGGATTTGGGATTTGGGATTCGGGATTTGGGATTTGGAGGAACCTGCCTGGGCCCGGAGCATGCCTGGGATTTGGGATTTGGGGTTTTGGGTTCAGTGGAACCTGCCCGGGCCCGGAGCACACCTGGGATTTGGGATTTGGGATTTGGGATTTGGAGGAACCTGCCCGGGCCCAGAGCAAACCAGGGATTTGGGATTTTGGGTTCGGGGTGTCTCATCCTGCGGGGCTCAGAGCACACCTGCATTCCCTGATATATATTTTTTTAAATTAATTCTGGTTTTTGGTGTTTGGGCCCTTGTGATCCCACCCCGCTCTTTCCCAACACCTGGGCGTCTGAACGCGGAGGTTCCGTGTCGCAAGGCCGGCGTACAGAGATAATTAATTGCGTACGAAGGTAATTAACCGCGCGCAAAGATAATTGCGGCCCGTGCGGCGCTGCCGGCCCTCGGCCGTGGCGGGAAGGGTTGGTGGAAAAAGCAGAATTGCGGATTCCGTGTGCGGGTCGCGGAGAGAGGAACAGCGAGTCCCGGGAAACCCCAGCTCGTTAATGCCCGGCTTAATTACTCATTACCTCGGCTGCTCCCAAATACGGGCCGATTTATGCACCATAGGAAATATTTACATTATTACATTACGTCATAGAAAATATTTACATTTATTTCTTTCGCATTTTAAGCTGCACGTCCCCAAGCTGCAGATTGTTCTTGCTTTATATTTATATTTATATTTATATTTATATTTATATTTATATTTATATTTATATTTATATTTATATTTATATTTATATTTATATTTATATTTATATTTATATTTATTTCTTTCACACCTTGCAGATCGTCCTTGCCCAGCTTGTCCCAGCCTGGTGCCCCAGGGAGGGTGACAGTGCCAGGTCCTGCCCAGGATTTTTGTCCTGTTTTTGGGGAGCAGCCTCATGAGTCAGCTGGAAAATTCATTCCAGGGCTTCAATTAATGAAACAAAAAAAATCTACATTTTCCTGCTGGGCCCAGTGCCTGGAGGCAGGAACATTCCACTCAAAACCCAGCCTGGGGGAACTCTGGGAAAAGGGAAAATCTCCTCAGTTTTGGGTGGATTTCACCCCGAAATCCAGCTCTGGGAAAAGGGAAAATCCCCTCAGTTTTGGGTGGGGGTTTGGTCAATGCTGATGTGGGGGAAGTCCCAAAGTCACTTCTGGGACCCCAAACCAAACGTAGAAGAGAAAGTTTTCCATTGCCCAGCAGAAGCGGGCTGGCAGGGCAGGGGAGCGGGCTCAGACCCCAGCGAGGGAAATCCGGGGGGATTTGGGAAGGAATTGCTCCCTGGGAACAGGCCCAGGGGTTGGCACGGATTCTCCATCCCTGCGGCATCCAGGGCCAGGCTGGGGCCGCCTGGGACACGGGAATGTGGCTCCAGGGGTGGCTCGGGATGATTTCCGGGCTCCCTTCCACCCCAAACCATCCTAAAAATGCAAAACCCAAAAGTGCATCTGCATGACAGCGTTTAATGGGAACGAGAAGCTCAATTTACAAGTGCAAAACTCGCTGGAAAGGATAAAAATCAAAGAATTCCAGGAGGGTCCACAACAATTCTCCACTCCCATGATTTTCAGAGATTTTAGCAGGAGGATTTTGCAAAGAGATTTGCTCTTAAAATTGCTGTAAATATTTTGGTTTGGGGTTTTTTTTTTCCCCCGGCTTGCATGAAATGAGATAAAGACAGGAAGAGAAGCTGGAAGGGCGTTACACGGTGGGGCTAAGCAGGAATAAAGCAAAGCAAGGAGCTACAAATTCCTGATTTTCAGAAATGCCAAGCAGAGCTGATTCATTTGTTTCTTTTTAAATGCCGGTTCAGCAAAATTTACAAATGGGGAGGAATTTGGGTAAAATTTCATTTTGGAACCCAAGATTTTCAGTCATATTGTTTGGGTGGATTTTATAATTTTTTTTTTTTTTGAGAGAAATTGATAATAAAACGTCCGTGTTGGCATAAAAATGAATTTATTGACACACAAGTTTTAGCAAACCAAAAAAAAAAAAAAAAAAAAAAAAAAAAGAGAGGTATTTTTTAAAATCTGGTTTCTCGGAAAATTCTGGGCCTTGGTTCGTCCTAATTTGGAATGAGGTCAATAGAGAAATTTCAGTTTTCTCGCAGTTTGGAAACTCTAGTCCGGTCTAGTGCCGGGAATCCCCGGATTTAGGGAGCCCACGGGAACCTGGGAGCTCGGCACTTCTACAATCCATTATCCATAAACTCTAGTCGGGCTCTGTCTGTCTGTCTGTCTGTCTGTCTGCCTCGCGCTTTTCTCAGTCTATCCACAGATATCCGGGCAGGGTTTAGGTTGGCCTGCAAGTTCCACAACAAAAGAGCTGCAGTAAGTTGGGAGGAAAAGGGTCAAAGCTCCCGCAGAAGGAGCCCCCGGCGCAGGGACCCCCCAAGGCTGAGGCGCACCTACCCCCGAAGCCGCGGGGTCCCCGCGGGCCCAGCAGGCCCTGGAGGTCCAGCAGGGCCGTGGAGCCCACCAGGGTGTGCTGGGGGAAGGTGGTGAGCGTGGGCCCGGGGTAGATGACCGAGTAGGGCGGCAGCTCGGGCTCCACGATGTCCACCACCGTGTCGGGGTACTTGATGACGCACGTCTCGCTGCGGGTCACGGCGAAGGGCTCGGGGCACGCCAGGCCCGCGGGCAGGCAGCGCTCGTGGAAGGGAGACATGGGGCAGGGCACGCCTGGAAACGGGCAGGAAAAGAGGGAGGACGTGAGCAAAAACCCATCCTGGCGGCGGCGGGAAATACCCGCGGTCCATAGCGGGGCTTTGGTGACCTGGCTGGGGGGGTTTAGGGCAAATTTGGGGTTACAAAGGGCTCGGGTGGGAGTTGGGTTTGTACGGTTCAGTTTTCCAGCCAGGAACTCCTATGCTTCCTGACTGAACTTCCTGGGTTTCAGTTAAATGGTATTTTTCAGACCATCGCCATTTCAACCCCAAAAAGCTTTTATTCTACTGCTTCTCTGCCCAGGATTTCAACCCCAAAAAGCTTTTATCCTACTGCTTCTCTCCCCAGGATTTTAGACCCAAAAAGCTTTTATCCTACTGCTTCTCTCCCCAGGATTTTAGACCCAAAAAGCTTTTATTCTACTGCTTCTCTGCCCAGGATTTTCGACATGTCCATCCCACTGCTATTGCCAATGGAAAACCACAACTCCCAACTCAATCCCCGGTTTTAAATTCGGGTTTTAATCCTCATTTAAATCCCAAATGCGGAGGCTGGAGCTCGCTGCCTCCTCCCACCCCGTTCCAAGTGGAACTGGAGATCCACCCATCTTTTATGGCTCTCATTAGGGACCAGCTGGATTTTTGAAATCCCAGAGCACTTTAAACCCAGCCTGATATTGAGGCCAGATTTTTGCTGGGCCTTGTTTAATTACAGATTGAAGGCCATGCTTGCCCTGGATTGTGCCCACACGGATTGGGCAAGGAGAACACGCAGGGAAAAGGGATCGTTTTCCTCATTTCATCTCTGTGAAGCCGCTGGGGGAGAAATCAAGGGCTGGCAAAACCCTTAATTCCTAAATCAGTCCCCACTTCACCCCAGGAATCTGTGGGGGACACAAAATCCAGGGGGGATTTCTCACGTCTCCACCTGAACATCCCATTTGAACCTTCCCAGTGCTCAGAGAATTCTGATTTTTTTTTCCGAATGATTCAAGTCAATCTCCTTAGACTTGGAGGTGAGGAAAAGGCAAGCATGGAGAGCTTTTCCTGGATCTGGAATGGCTGATTTTGGCTTTGGGGAAGGAAGATCGGTCTGAGGGTTGGGATCTTCGAGTGATTCCACACGGTTTGTGAAAGCTCATCCCAGAACTCCCGAAACGAGGCGGAAAAGGAGCACTTGGATGTTCCTTCTACATTTGGAATTCTATAAATATATTTTAACCCACAGGAAAGTGGATTTCGAGTAAGGAAAATCTGTGTTCTGCTCTCTGTAGGACTGGGAGAATATTTAGGGCGAGTTCTCCAACTTAAAAGACACAGGAGCCTCCTGGAAGACAGCTGAGGGTGAGAACATCGTAGAAATTAAATTTTAAATGATAATTTCTTTAATGACACCGAGTCTTTGGAATATGAAAAGGGCACAATGGAGTTATTGAGACTGTAGGATTCAGAGGGAGTTTTCTGTGCCCTCCCTGCTTTCCATGAGCTGAGCTCTCCCCTCTGAAGTGTAAAACTTAATTAACTCCAAACTAAAGGATAATAAATAGAAAGGGTCTTTCTGAAGAAACACCCCCTTGTCCTTTCACGAGCTCACCCTGTCATTTGATATTCAGATAGCAATAATGATAATAATAATAATAATAATCATAATAAATAATTGATTTAAAATTCAATAATTGATTCAAAATTGACTTACCCGGCTCATGCAAGGAGGAGAGTAAAAGAAAAGTGATTAGGGAAGCTTCTACGTAGCTAATGCTTTTATACACGTCCTCGGAGCGCCTGGAGGATGTGACACCCTCTTTGCATGAAGTCTTAATTAGTTGCAAAACAAACTTTGCTGCCTGCATAACTTCTGCGAGTAATGAAACTGTTTTGCTGCCTGTTTGTGTTTGTTCCCTCGCGGAGCTTCCCAGAGCGTGCTACGCCCTCGGGGCAGGATTCACTCTGCCCTTCCTTCCGAGGGCCAAGAAAAGGGCTCGATCTGCTTCTAATTAACCACATTTCAGTTATTTCGGGGCCTAATCAAGGCATCCTTTATTTGCATTGGGTTTTCCCTCTCAGTTTCTGCGAGAGGGAACTGCAGAGGCATAATTTCCTATCAGGGAACAGCGTTATTTTTATAATTTCCCAGTGCGGACAGGATTTTAATTCCAAAAAACGCTCCCAGGGGCATTAATTGTGCCCCTACACAGGCGGACATCCACGGCTAAGGAGCAAAAATAAATTCAGAATTCCGAAATTCTCAGTAAGTTCTGTGAACTCTCGGTAAACCTCATTATCTTGTTGTACTATATCAATAAATCACAGCGTCAGCGAACAGCTCTGCACAGGGCTGACCCCGCGGGGAAAGCTCGGCTTATCTCCCATCACTAATCCTGGGATGGGGTTTAGGCCGAGGATTTGCTGCGGGGTTTGACCACGGTGCAATTAAAGGCACCCAAATCCCACCCACGGCTCCTGGCTCTGACTCAGGGTGAAGGCACCGAGCCTCACACGCGCTTGGTTTTGTTTATTTTGGGATTTCCCCCCCCTCTCTTCCCCTCGTTTTTGAGTTGGAAAAGATAAAATTGTGGGAAACGGAAGGTTGGAAGCATACGGGTTTTCCTGGGACAGAATTAAGGGAGGGGGGAAAAGTAGACAAGAAATTGTTCTGTCCTGATGAAAACTTAATTTAACACGAATTCGAGATGTGAGTTTAATATAAAACCATGAAAATATTGGAGAAAATGAGGGTGGGTAGTTTATCAACATTTTTGAGTGAGCCAGACATGAATTTAAAATGTTTAAATCAAGATTTTAAAGAAGAAATCAATGACAGAAAAATCATAATAAAAAGATATTCAGGATTCGACAGCAAGAGATTTCTGAGGGAGCCATCGGCTGTGCAGCCAAGAACACTTTGGGATAACAGTCCCCAGACATTTCATTTATTTACTACATAAAAGGTGTCCTTAATTGAGATCCTATTGGAATACCGGGCTGGGGCTCAGGGAAATATTTGGGGACACCCTGGAAAAGGCCAATTCCACCCCTGGGGGCGTCCCTGATGCCCAAACCTGCACAAACCCCTCGGGATCAGCCCCAACCCTTCTGTTCCCGCTGCCCACAAAGGCTTTTGCCTTCGGACCCCTCTCAGGCTGCAGGTAATCTATGCTGGGAGGGAAAACGGAGAGTAAATAATAATTGGGAACCAAGGGAGGCAGCTCAACTTCCTGGCACCTCGCTTGGAATATGAATCCTGGGGAAGAGGAAGGAGAATTGTGGATATCCCATCTCTGGAAATGTCCAGCACAGCTGGCAATGTCCCAGGATTCAACTCTAATTAACCTGCCTAGGGTTATACAAAAGCTGTTCCGCAGGATTAATGCAGCTGAAATGTCATTTATGAAAATATAAAGGGACCATAATGGATATTTTTATACTTTCATATTTATTTTTATATCTTTATAATTTTAATTTTTTATTTTTATATTCCTCTATTTATCTATATTTATATTTTTATGTTATATATATTTATGATTTTATTCATATATATTATATAATATATTTATGTTTGAATATTTCTATGGTTTTATTCCTGTATTTCTATATTTTTGGAGGTTTTTTTGTATTTTTATAATTTTTACATTTTTTTCTCTTTCAGAATCCACGTCTTAAGATTTGCTTCCTGCCACTTAACCACTTAACACTCTTTTAAAAGACAATAATTAACTATATCCGTATAAAATTCACACAAAGTGCTGCCAAGTGAAGATAAAGCTGAAGGTTTATCCATCAGAGGTTGGATTTGATGATCTGGGAGCTCTTTTCCAGTTTTGCTGATTCCGTGCTCGTCCCATTCCCTTTTCCCAGTCCCTGGTGCTGCAGAAATTTTGGGATTCCCAAGGACTTTTGCTCTCTCTGCATCTTTTGGCCCTGTATAAAAAAGCTCTTTGGCTCTTCCCTCAGAGCTGGATTTTCCATTGCCTTTGGCAGATTTTAATTCCAGTTATTATCTGGGTTTAGCACAGGAGGCAAATGAATTGTCAGAGGTCACCCCGGGAGCAGCCGGAGGAACCCGGAGTGAACTGGGCTGACATTCGTTGGGATTTTTTCCCCCCCTCTCTTCCCCCGGTTTTTGTGTTGGAAAAGATAAAATTGTGGGAAAGGGAAGGTTGGAACCATGCAGGTTTTCTTGGGACAGAATTGATGGGGGGGAAAAAGTAGACAAGAGATTTTTCTGTCCTGATGAAAACTTAATTTAACACAAATTTGAGATGTGAGTTTAATATAAAGCCATGAAAATATTGAAGAAAATGAGGGTGGATAGTTTAGCAACATTTTTCAGTGAGCCAGACATGGATTTAAAACGTTTTTATTAAGATTTTGAAGAGGAAATCAATGACAGAAAGGCCTTGGCTGTGGTTCTGTGGGGTCTGTGAGAGGAAGGAGAAGCCCCCAGAGCTGGGGATAAATATGTTGAGCTGGAAATGAAGGAATGGGAGTTCCAGCCTGGTTCTGTGGGGTCTGTGAGGGAAAGGAGGAGCCCCCAGAGCTGGGAATGAGCGAGTTGAGCTGGAAATGAAGGAATGGGAGTTCCAGCCTGGTTCTGTGGGGTCTGTGAGGGGAAGGAGGATCCCCGAGAACCAGGGATTATGGGTTTTGTTGGGAAATGAAGGAATGGGAGTTCCAGCCCGGTTCTGTGGGGTCTGTGAGGGGAAGGAGAAGCCCCCAGAGCTGGGGATAAATAGGTTGAGCTGGAAATCCAGGAGTGGGAGTTCCAAGCCCCGGCAGGGATTAAGGGAGGAGCTGGGAGCACTTTTGGCCATGTCCTGAAACGGCTTCTCCAGTTGGGAAATCTCTGCCTGTAAACACAGCCCTGGGTTTTAATGAATTATTCAGTTTTAAAAGCACCCTTCACTGTCACGGTCACGTTCCCCCAGTGTGTTGTTTCATGGAGAGGTGGAATGGTTTGGGTAGGAAGGACCTTAAAAAATCCTTTTATTCCAGGCCCCGGGACCCCTCCCACGAGCGCAGGCCTGTCCAAGCAGGCCTCGGACACTCCACAATTCCCTGGAAAACCTCACAGGGAACAATTTTTTTCCGACTTTCTCCCTCAGAATGAACAGAGAACTTTGATNGGATAAATAGGTTGAGCTGGAAATCCAGGAGTGGGAGTTCCAAGCCCCGGCAGGGATTAAGGGAGGAGCTGGGAGCACTTTTGGCCATGTCCTGAAACGGCTTCTCCAGTTGGGAAATCTCTGCCTGTAAACACAGCCCTGGGTTTTAATGAATTATTCAGTTTTAAAAGCACCCTTCACTGTCACGGTCACGTTCCCCCAGTGTGTTGTTTCATGGAGAGGTGGAATGGTTTGGGTAGGAAGGACCTTAAAAAATCCTTTTATTCCAGGCCCCGGGACCCCTCCCACGAGCGCAGGCCTGTCCAAGCAGGCCTCGGACACTCCACAATTCCCTGGAAAACCTCACAGGGAACAATTTTTTTCCGACTTTCTCCCTCAGAATGAACAGAGAACTTTGATTTTCCAAAAAAAAAAAGAAAAAAAAGAAAAAGAAAAGTGCTGAGTTTTCCGAAGCTGCCGAGGCCCTCGAGGCCCAGTCCCTAATTAAAACCCAGGGCTCGGTTTATGTCTTTCGAAACCTGAAGCTGCCACTTAAGAAATCTGCAATTACTGGGGCCTGCAAATTGCTCACGATGGGGTAATTAATGATCCCCAGTCAGAAAATAATTCCTTTTTAATGAAAATCCTGCCTCAAAAATCATCCCTTAGGAAATGTTGAGCTCCCAAGGAATAATCATATCAGTGTGGATTTATCTGCTTTTTAGCAGCTAAAGAAGGGGAAAACAAGCAAATAAATAATAATAATAATAGTAATAAAAACAGGAGGGCGAAGCTGTGGGAATTTTCTTCAGTTAATTGAAATATTAACGAAGCCTGTTGTGTGTGTGTGATGTCTTAATTAATTCCAGGTTAATTTTTCAGGACTAAGTTCTGCGTTCTCTCTCTGTGGCTCACACTGGTCCCATTTGCATTTGCTCATGTTCCTTCCTCAAGGGTGTTTTCTATCCCAGAATTCCAGAATCATTGTCTTTTTTGGACTGGAAGGCTCAGAATGAAACTGAAAATGAAAATTTTTTTCTCAAATCCTTCCCCTGACAAGCCCCAAATTTTTATTAGATCATTTTATTAATCAAAGGTGTTTCTTTGTTATTCCTTTATCAATATGAAAAATTCAGCTCTGAGCCCCTTCCCCTAAATCCAAAATTAACCATGAATGATCTCCGCGCTTTGATTTAACAATTATTCCCTGCTTGTGTAATTCCTGAGAAACCAGTGTTGTCCAATGTCCCGGTTTTCTCTGCAACAAATTCCAGAGTTCACCTGCTCTGGTAAATCTGGCAGAAGTAAAAAAAAACCAGTGTTCAAATCAAAATCAAACCAGAGAAAATATTTATAATTATTAATATTATATCTATAATAAAAAGTATGATTGTAACTTATTATTTAGTGTATTGCTAATATAGTGTTATTTATAATAAATATAATCAATATTTATATTTTATGATATTAATAATTAAAAGTATAAATATACTATACATTTTAAGTTTGTATGTATATATTTATTTATATATTTGTGTATAAATTTATATATTTACTAGAGAGGTTTTTAATATATATATTTAAAATGTCTATTTCTGACCAGAGAATGTCCTTTACCAACCTTGCCACGTCCTTCAGGGTGACTTTGTGACTCTGCTGTATCCTTAAAAGCTGCTAATGAGCGTTTTACATGAATAAACCATTAATGAGCGTTTGCAAAGGACTTTGAAAGCGTTTAATCTGCAGCTTCCCGGGGCTGCTCCCGGGGACTGGCGTTGCCTCGGGAACTTTGCAGAGTCACCCATTTTTGGAGGAATAATTCCAGAGAGGACGGGAATAATTCCCAGCGACGGGGTGAATTGTTAAAAAAGGGGAAATAGTAATAAAAATGGGAAATCAAATGATTTTCAGAGAAAGGGGATGGAGCATGAGCCCTTCTCCTGCTGAAATCTCCCAAAATTCCAATTATTTCGGGGCGCCCGAGCAGTGGGGAGGGTTTTATTTCAGTTCTCCCCCTCCATTTATTTCAGCATCACCCCCATGAAAGGCTCTGCCAGGGTGAGGAGCTGTCCCGAGGCTGACAAAAACCTCATCCTCAGCTCATTTTGGGGCCGTTTGACCAAAAGCTGCAGCTTTCAGCTCCCGGGACGAGGCAGGGAAAGTGCCCGCTGTCCCCCGAGCTCTGCCCTTGCCTGCAGCCAGATTTCCTGTTTACCCGCTCCTTGTTTGCTCCTTGAACAGAGCCGTAAATTTGAGTTTTTTTCTCTTTAAATCCCTCTAAATGACGAGGTGTGACGGGGAGAGCCCCAAGGCAAAGACTCTGATCACCCAATGTCCCGTCCCAGGTGCTCATTAATGCTTTGCACATCCCTCTGTTATTATCCCCAGCGTGGAATTGGCTGCAGCCACCCTTGCTGTTGAGCAATAAAAGCACTCAAAGATAAACAGATCAGAGCTCAGCTGTCAATCCAGTAATCAGCTCCTAATCAGGTCACGATTCTTGGCCTCGTAAGGCTTTTTTTTTTTTAGCTTATTATTTACTATGCTGCATCCATGTTGAATCCCGATAATGGAACAGATTAAATCCCAACAGTGGGATAAATTTAGTGGAATAAATTCCATTACAATTAATGGAAAGGCATTAGGGATCCAGGAGGAGGCAAATAAACGCCTTTCCCTGGGTTTCACAAATCCTTTCCCTGGGTTTGTGTTATCGCTGCGATTTCCCAGGAAATCATGGAATGGTTTGGGATGGAAGGGGCGTTAAAAATAATTTAATCTCCCCTGGGACATCCCCACCATCCCAGGCTGCTCCAAATCCCATCTGGCCTGGCCTTGGACACTGCCAGGGATGGGGAGTGCATGGAATATCCCCTGCCAGGGCCTCCCCACCCTCCCAGGGAGGAATTCCTGCCCCAAATCCCATCCAAACCCCCTCCCTGTCAGTCTGAACCCGCTCCCCCTTGTCCTGACCCTCCATCCCTTGGGAATTGTCTCTTCCCGTGTTCCTCGCAGCCCCCTCAGCTCCTGCAAGGCCACACTGAGGTCACCCNAATCCCAAGCAGCCTTGGGTCTGTTCCAGGAGCTCTGTGGGAGGCTGTTGTGACACACAAAACGACTTTTTAATGGAAAAATTAATAACCCTGGGTTCCGACGCTGTCAAAGGTTGTCTGCCCAGGGAGTAAGCAAATTTTGGGTGACGTTACTGCCCAAGTGACAAAACCATCCCAATTTTGCATTGTAGCTGCAATATTTCCATGGCTGATGCACTTTGTGTGTCTCAACCATTTAATGAACATTTGGGATTGCCTTTGAAGTCCTGCCCTTTCAAGGAGCTGGAGCTCCAATTGCTCTGCAGCCCCGGGGAGCTGCAGACAGACACCTCTGAGGGGATGGAGCTAAATGAGAGATGGAGGCTCTGATACTGCTGGGAGGCAGCTCAGAGTGAATTGTCCTTTTTATTTTTTTTAATAAAAAAAATACTTCCTAAAAAAATTCCCCTCAACTGTGGAATCATGGAATGGTTTGGGGTGGAACGGACCTTAAGGATCGCCTCGTTCCAACCCCTTCCATGGGCAGGGCCACCTCCCACTGCATCACGTTGCTCAATATCCCATCCAACCTGGCCTGGAATGGATCACATCCCTGGAACTGATCATTTCTTCAGCCTCAATCATCACAGGATGCATTCCCAATTAATTGCATTCTTCTCTGAACTGAAATCTTAAAATAATTCTAAAAATAAAACCCCCAGCTTGGGGATTGAATTATTGCTTGAATCACTTTATCCCTTCACGGTCGGTTTAATTCTTGTTTTGCTGCAGTCACGGAGTGCTAAGCTCTGCTTTAATGAATAAGATGAGACATTTCTCTCCTCATAAATGTTTTGGGGTGGAAAAATTGAAGCTGGAGACTTCCTCCCCTTGGTTAGCCAAAATTACCCGCTGAAATTATCCAAGTTGAGCAGAAATGATTGCTGGCTGCACCACCTGAATGAAACATTTGGGGCTCTGGCTTCGGGTATGGCCATAAATAAACTGAAATTGGTGTCCCAGCAATTGCAGGGACGCCACCAACTCCTGTGTTCCAAATTGCTCCCATTCCTGTCCTTCCAGGGCTGTCAGGATATGCCCAATGGTCATCCTGGCCTCCAAACTGTGCTGCCAGGACACAAAACCTGAGCACATTCCAGCCCTAATTAGGCCAGGGAACCAACTTGCCCAGTAGCCCACATATCCAACGGCAGCTGCTGAATGTTTTATTTCCACGGAGAAACAGAGTTCAGCTCCTGGCGGGAAAAAGGGAAGGAAAAACCTGTCCTGGAAACTTTACAGGACTTGCTCTGAGGGTCAAGGGAGAGTTATTCCCAAAAAAAAGGGCTTCAAGGGTGAGGCTGACTTGGAAAAAACCCACATTTTAAAGAATTCAGATTTTGGTTATTAAATGCACCTGGAGATTCTACACAAGTTGAAGGTAGTGACACAAGAAACTATAAACCATGGAGTGGGTTCTGGAATAAAATGCTGAATGTTGACTGAAAAACTAAAAGAACTGGTGCCACACAGGGTCTGTGACCTAATTAGGCTCTCACATAAATGAGGGATTCCTTCCCAATGGGAGATTCAAACCAGACATGTGGCACAATCTGAAAACACAGGGAAAAACAGCTGCAATTACATTTATGCAAAACATGCAAATGCTGTGTGAATCTGGAGCTACCTGGGATGAGCCTGGCATGATTTTAATTTGGAAATGGCCACGAGACAGACGAGGCAGTGACTAAACTGCCAGACAGAGGAGGAAAAACATGAGATGGCCATAAAGGCCTAAATTACCTGAATCAACAATGCCGGCCGTGAGGAGCGTTTGATGTCTAATTAAGTCACATAAAACGAGGTTCCAGCCTGGAATGGGGATGCCACCAGCAAGGAAACGGGGAAGGAGCGTTGCAGCACAAATCAAAGGAGGAAGGGAGTGTTTTCCATGCAGGATGAGCTTGGGAAACACAGCCCGTGGGCAAAGGCTGGCCCTGGGGCTGCCCAGGATGGTATAAAACCCACTCCGAGGGCAGGATCCCTCATCCACTTCTCCTGCCTTCTCCTCCTCGGTGACACAGGTGAGCTGATCCACCTTTACCTTCCTTTTGTCCTTCTCCTTTTTGTCTCTGTCTTCATCTCTGGCCTTGCTCCTGTGCAGCTCCTGCTGAGAACTTTGCTCCCAGACCCTGCTCCCAACCTCTGCTCACAGGGAGGAGGTGGCAGAGGCTGTTGGGCTCTGTGCAGGGACACTGTGGGGCTGGGGCTCCTGATCCTTTCTTCCTCCCTGTCCCTGTCCCTGTCCCTGTCCCTGTCCCTGTCCCTGTCCCTGTCCCTGTCCCTGTCCCTGTCCCTGTCCCTGTT
>VXBQ01006922.1:0-21285 GCA_013400175.1 Phainopepla nitens | reverse complement strand
CCCCAGGCCCTGCTGGGCCCTGCTCTGCTGGCCCAGGGGCTCAGCCTTGGGCCAGCGCAGCGGCTCCTGCTGCTGGCGCTGGCCCCGTGCCCGGGCCAGCCAGACGTGTGTCCCACTGCTGGCCAGGGCTGCCTGCCTGGCCCTGCTGCTGGGCCGGCCTGGCCCGCGGCCCTGCCCACCCCCCTGCTCTGTTTCTGTCTCCACTCTCAATAAAGTTCACACTGCATTGGAACTGCCGTCTCCTGGAGCTCCTTCCCCTTGGGGATCCCCAGCTAAAACTGCTCCGTGGGGCTGGGATGCCCTGGGGGGGTTTGGGTGGTCAGAGGCCAGTGATGGACCTTTCTCACACATGGGCAAGCTGAGAACTTCCAAGGGCCAGAGTCCCTGGAAGTGCTGTGGGGCAGTGGAGGGAGGGTGGCCTTGTGTGAGTGTGCCCAGGGTGAGCAGGAGGTGCCCCAGGGGACACCTGAGCCAGGACAGAGGTTGGAGGCAAGCTGAGGGTGGGTGTGTGATGTGGGTATGGGGCAGGGATGGACACACAGGGATCCCTCCTCTGAGCGGGAGCAGCAGTGACAGTGACATCTCCTGGGACTGCACCCAGGCCTGGAAGGGAGCAGTGGAAGCTTCTTATCCCCCACCAAAATTGTCTTGTGGTCAGAAGTGTTAATTGCTGTGGTGTCATTCTGTGTGTCACTGTGTCCTGAAGGAGCAGGAGTCTGGAGCAGAGCTGCAGAAATCTGCTGTGCACACTATCCACCCGATCTCGGAGCTCTTCTCCAACCCTCAGGATTCTGGGATTCCTCAGGATTCTTCTGGGTCCGGGGCTGTGTGGGGAAGAATAAAAGGAGAGCAAGCCCAGGATCCCTAATCCACCTCTCCTGCCTTCTCCTCCTCGGTGACACAGGTGAGCTGCAAGGGCCTTTGTCTCACTCTTCTCTTCCTCTCCTCTCTTTCCTTGGACCCATCCTCAGTCCACTTGCACTGTGCCAATATCTGGCACAGGGCTCACATTCCTCTTTGCCCACCTGCCCCAGTTGCCGCAGGTCACCTCAGGACCTTGGGCTGTCCCTGTGTTCCAGGGTTTGAATGCTGTGCTTGGATGCAGGCCAGGAAAACAACCACTTGTAGCTGGAAATGCATAATAAAGGCTCTAGGAAGGTGCCTGTAAATCTGCACAGAAATCTCTTCTGGAAGGTCAACGTTTTGCCTCATCAGCTGGAACCCAATGCCCAACCTCCCGCCTGGCTCAGGAGTCCCCTGGAGCCTGTCCTGGTCACCCTGAGCACACTCACACAAAGCCACCCTCCCGCCAGTCCCACCCAAACCCCCAAGACATCCCAGCCCCACGGAGCAGCTTTAGCTGGGGATCTCCAAGGGGAAGGAGCTCCAGGAGACGGCAGTTCCAATGCAAAGTGAACTTTATTGAGACTGGAGACAGAAACAGAGCAGGGGGGTGGGCAGGACCGCGGGCCAGGCCGGCCCAGCAGCAGGGTCAGGCAGGCAGCCCTGGCCAGCAGTGGGACACACGTCTGGCTGGCCCGGGCACGGGGCCAGCGCCAGCAGCAGGAGCCGCTGCGCTGGCCCAAGGCTGAGCCCCTGGGCCAGCAGAGCAGGGCCCAGCAGGGCCTGGGGAGGCACAGGAGAAAGCAGGACAAGCAGAAGCCTCAGGTGGGCCACGTGTGGCTCCCTCCCTCCTTTTTCAGGAGGGCTCGAGGGGCCCGAGGCCTCTGGAAACGCTGGCCAGCAGCTCCAGCCTCAGGCCGGCTCCTGGCTCGGGGCTCCCTTGGGGAGGCACTGGCTGGACGTCCGGCCCGGCTCTAGCAGGGCAGGCACCTCCGGCCGCAGTAGCGGCCACCAAGGCCAGAGAGCCCTGAGAGCCCAAAGCCCCCCGAGTTGATGGGGACCCCGGACTCGCTGAGGATGCTGCCCACGGCGGCGGAGGTGGAGGATCCCACGGCGGTGTTCTGGGGGAAGGAGCTGAGGATGGGCCCGGGCAGGGTGACCACCACGGGCGAGGGCTGGATGACCACGCGGGAGTCCTGGCACTGCCGGACACAGGGCTCGTTGCAGCTGTTGGCCAGCGGGGTGGGGCCGCAGGGCCGGCACAGGTCGTAGCAGGACATGGCTGGGGCTGGAGCAGCACCTGGGGGAGGCACAGGCACAACGTGAGGCACGGCCTCGGCAGGAGAAAGACCAGAGCCCGGGGACAAGGGACAGCCTGCACGGGGAGGAAAGGACACTCACCCCAAAGTGTTCCCTCCAAAGAAATCCCAACATCTCCCATCTGTCCCCAGTAAAAAACAACCCCAAAACCCTGGCAAGAGCGGGATCAAGGAGAAAGACTCTCAGGGACCACCACAGAGAAGCAGAGATTCCATTGAGGTCCGAGGAAAGAGAGGAGAGGAAGGGAAGCGTGAGGCAAAGGCCCTTGCAGCTCACCTGTGTCACCGAGGAGGAGAAGGCAGGAGAGGTGGATGAGGGAACCTGGGCTTGCTCTCCTTTTATTCTGCCCCACACAGCCCCGGGCCCAGACGCGCCCTTGCACGGGGAACATGTTTACCAACAAGCTCATATTTTATGCAAAGCATCGTCAATTAAGTAAACTGGGAGTTGTTTATGTTCCCTGCAACGCTGCCTTTTCATTTCCCTGTGCAGGACATGCCCATTCAGCCAAACTGGCTCCTTTCAAGTGCCAGCATTAGAGGCCAAAATGTTTTTAGGGTGTTTTTCAGCCAGAAGCAGGGTGGTGTTTCAGCCAGCTGGGTGGAGTGGTGCCGTATTTCCAGGTGATGTCAGCACCTTCCCCTCCTGAGGCAGCTCTGGGCCTTTGGAGTAATAAATGCAATTTTTTTATTATAAACCCAGGATTAAAGGGCTGGCTTTGGCGGGGACTGGCCATAGACGTTTCTCTCTGTGACTCCAAGGCCTTTCTTAGACATCATTTATTCATCAGAGAGACTACATGCGCTGGTTTTGAACTTTCTTTGGGATCTCATTGCCTTTAGAAGAAATTATCTCATTTCTTCTGCCCTTTGCCTCTTTCAGCATCGCCTGGAGTTCTCCAATCAGCTGAACAGGACTGCTGCAGAAGGAAGGACGCTGCTTTCCTGACAACAAATATTACTCAGGGTCATTATCTTGCAGAAAACACCCCCTAATGAGAACATTTGACTTCAAAACCCTTCCTTCTCCCATTCCTCATGGCCACCCCTCCACTTCTTTTCCCCCCTGCCTCTGAGTAGTCCCTACACACAGTCCCAAACACTCGGGAATGTTTCCAAGCAGGACACAGGGGGCACCTGAGGGCTGGCAGTGCCAGAAAACCCAGCCTGGAGAGCAGCAGGGGCCAGGATGTCCCCAGAGGTGCCCAGCAAGGGAAGGACTCCATGCTCTGAGCTGCATTTCCTGGGGTAGGACAAGAGCTGGTGTCCCCAGGAGCAGTGACAGCCCTGCTCAGGCAGCCCCTGCACCACCGTGCCACCCCTCAGGGCAAAGGGGGCAAAACTCCCGTCCCAGCGAGGCTGGGGCTCCATCATAGACAGAAAAACCTCAAATCCCATGGGTCCAGGCCAGATTCCTCATCCAGGAGCATGAAGGGAGCTCTCAGGTTGACAGGAGAAGTTTCTCCAAACAAACACATTCAGAAGAAAAACCGGGGTATGACAGGGCCGACCTAACAGAGATTTCCCTCAAACCACACACACACACCACGTTTCCATCCACAGCATTTCCATTTAAATCCCTTCCACAGGCAAGGCACCGAATGCAACAAAGGCATTTCCAGCCCTCTCTCCTTCTCCCTGACCCAGCTCTCTCTGCTGAGGCTCTTCACAAAGCCCCGGGTGTCCTTACCCCCCCTTGTCCTCTCAGGGGTGTCCTGGGGGTGTTGCCTCCCCTCCCAGGCTCCATTGTGACCTCGTTGCTGCCCGTGTCCCCTCCTGCCTCAGACAGGGGTGGGAAGGCATTTCCACAGCAGGTAAAGAGACAGAGGAACTTGGAAGTATTGCTTTATTCCACACACTAAAGCCCAAAATGGGGCAGAGGTGCAACCTTCGACTGCCACAAGATGGCTGCAGGACCAGGCACAGTCCGTTTCCCGGGAGAAACACTGCACAGAAGGCAGGGAATGAAAATTGCACATCACGTTGACTTTGGCACTTGCATTGTGCCAGGCTGTGTCCCTTCCACTTGTTTGGGACCCTCTCTGCATCCAGGGGCTGGATGAAGTGCTTGGAGGAAGGGAGGGAAAAGTCCAATTGCAGGAGGTGAAACACAACCATGGCCTTGGGCAGGTGGGTGGAACTGGCACGGAAACCATCGGGTCGGGGGCCTGACTCATGGGCTGGAAGGTGTCCTTAGCCTCTGTCCTGGCTCAGGTGTCCCCTGGGGCACCTCCTGCTCACCCTGGGCACACTCACACAAGGCCACCCTCCCTCCACTGCCCCACAGCACTTCCAGGGACTCTGGCCCTTGGAAGTTCTCAGCTTGCCCATGTGTGAGAAAGGTCCATCACTGGCCTCTGACCACCCAAACCCCCAAGACATCCCAGCCCCACGGAGCAGTTTTAGCTGGGGATCCCCAAGGGGAAGGAGCTCCAGGAGACGGCAGTTCCAATGCAGTGTGAACTTTATTGAGAGTGGAGACAGAAACAGAGCAGGGGGGTGGGCAGGGCCGCGGGCCAGGCTGGCCCAGCAGCAGGGCCAGGCAGGCAGCCCTGGCCAGCAGTGGGACACACGTCTGGCTGGCCCGGGCACGGGGCCAGCGCCAGCAGCAGGAGCCGCTGCGCTGGCCCAAGGCTGAGCCCCTGGGCCAGCAGAGCAGGGCCCAGCAGGGCCTGGGGAGGCACAGGAGAAAGCAGGACAAGCAGAAGCCTCAGGTGGGCCACGTGTGGCTCCCTCCCTCCTTTTTCAGGAGGGCTCGAGGGGCCCGAGGCCTCTGGAAACGCTGGCCAGCAGCTCCAGCCTCAGGCCGGCTCCTGGCTCGGGGCTCCCTGGGGGAGGCACTGGCTGGACGTCCGGCCCGGCTCTAGCAGGGCAGGCACCTCCGGCCGCAGTAGCGGCCACCAAGGCCAGAGAGCCCTGAGAGCCCAAAGCCCCCCGAGTTGATGGGGACCCCGGACTCGCTGAGGATGCTGCCCACGGCGGCGGAGGTGGAGGATCCCACGGCGGTGTTCTGGGGGAAGGAGCTGAGGATGGGCCCGGGCAGGGTGACCACCACGGGCGAGGGCTGGATGACCACGCGGGAGTCCTGGCACTGCCGGACACAGGGCTCGTTGCAGCTGTTGGCCAGTGGGGTGGGGCCGCAGGGCCGGCACAGGTCGTAGCAGGACATGGCTGGGGCTGGAGCAGCACCTGGGGGAGGCACAGGCACAATGTGAGGCACAGCAGAGCCCGGGGACAAGGGACAACCTGCACAGGGAGGTAGAAAGGACAAGGAATCCAGTCCCCAAGAGGACCCCAAAAACACGGACAAGACATTCTCCCACCTCCCTCCAGTGTGGCACAAAGAATGGAGATGATCCCAGACTGTCCCAGCCAAACAGAACTGAGGCAAAGCTCCAGTGGAAACCAGAAGAGACAGAGGAAAAGAAATAGAAACAGAGGAAGCCACTCACCTGTGTCACCGAGGAGGAGAAGGCAGAAGAAGTGGATGAGGGAACCTGGGCTTGCTCTGCCTTTTATACTGCCCCACACAGCCCCAGGCCCAGGGACAGTCCTTGCACAGGGAACATGTTTACCGAGCTTGTCTCACATGCAAAACACCCCCATTAGAGAAATGGGGACACTGCAACGCTGCTGTTTCATTTCCCTGTGCAGGCCGTGCCCAGTCAGCCTCACAGGCTCCTTTCAAGTGCCAGGATTAGAGGCCAAAATGTGCCCAGGGGCAACACCACGTCAGCAGGGCTGGTGATGCAGCCGGTGCTGGGGACTGTCTGACATCCCAAATAATTCCAACCCTGGCCCTCCAGGGCAGGACTTTAAAGTGTTTCCTGATGATGGGGCCGGGCTCCTCGGGGCCCTGGGGCTCCAGCCTGGACGTTCCCCTGAGAGGGTCAGCTCTGACCCTCACCCTGAGTGAGGCATGGCCTCTCCGGGCTGGGCACCACCGCTCTGGCCTTGCCAGGGGCTGCCCAGGGAGGTTTGGAGTCGCCATCCCTGGAGGTGTCCCAGGGGAAGTGGATGTGGCACTCAGTGCTCTGGGCTGTGTGACAAAGTGGGAACAGGCTGGACTCCATGTCCTGGGAGAGGTTTTCCGATCTCAGGGATCCCGCCAGAGGAGTGACCATCCCCAGGCCAGTCCTGTGGTTCCAATGTCCAGCAGGGGACACGGGTCTGCCTCTGCACTGACAGTCCTGCCCTGGAGGGCCAGGCTGGCACCAGATGGTCAGTGGGACAATTCTTAGCCCTGGCTGCATTTTCTAGCTCTGCTGACAAAACATTTTCCCTGGAAATGTTTTGGCCTCTAATCCCGGCACTTGAAAGGAGCCTGGGAGGCTGACTGGGCATGTCCTGCACAGGAAAATGAAAAGGCAGCGTTGCAGGGCAAAAATAAAAACACTAATTTTTGTAATTGGGATGTTTTGCATGCAAGACGAGCTCGGTAAACACGTTCCCTGTGCAAGGACCGTCCCTGGGCCTGGGGCTGTGTGGGGCAGTATAAAAGGCAGAGCAAGCCCAGGTTCCCTCATCCACTTCTCCTGCCTTCTCCTCCTCGGTGACACAGGTGAGTGGCTTCCTCTGTTTCTATTTCTTTTCCTCTGTCTCTTCTGACTTCCACTAGGGCTTTGCCTCAGTTCTGTTTGGCTGGGACAGTCTGGGATCATCTCCATTCTCTGTGCCACACTGGAGGGAGGTGGGAGAATGTTTTGTCCATGTTTTTGGGGCCCTCTTGGGGACTGGATTCCTTGTCCTTTCTACCTCCCTGTGCAGGTTGTCCCTTGTCCCCGGGCTCTGCTGTGCCTCACATTGTGCCTGTGCCTCCCCCAGGTGCTGCTCCAGCCCCAGCCATGTCCTGCTACGACCTGTGCCGGCCCTGCGGCCCCACCCCGCTGGCCAACAGCTGCAATGAGCCCTGTGTCCGGCAGTGCCAGGACTCCCGCGTGGTCATCCAGCCCTCGCCCGTGGTGGTCACCCTGCCCGGGCCCATCCTCAGCTCCTTCCCCCAGAACACCGCCGTGGGATCCTCCACCTCCGCCGCCGTGGGCAGCATCCTCAGCGAGTCCGGGGTCCCCATCAACTCGGGGGGCTTTGGGCTCTCAGGGCTCTCTGGCCTTGGTGGCCGCTACTGCGGCCGGAGGTGCCTGCCCTGCTAGAGCCGGGCCGGACGTCCAGCCAGTGCCTGCCCCAGGGAGCCCCGAGCCAGGAGCCGGCCTGAGGCTGGAGCTGCTGGCCAGCGTTTCCAGAGGCCTCGGGCCCCTTGAGCCCTCCTGACAAGGAGGGAGGTGCTGTCTGGACACGTGGCCAACCTGTTCCAGCCCTGGAAGTCCTGCTTTCGAAGAGTTTCCCTGTCTCTGTGATTTTGCATTTCATGCTGACGTGGTTTGATGCTGTAATTGCCAGCACTCAGTGGAGGGGTTCTTCTCAGGAGTTAAGGAAAGGTGGAGTCTCGCTTGCTGTCTCTCAGCTGGAATGGTTTCAGTGGCTTCTTTTCCCTTCATAAATAAATATTTTCCCTTTGTTGTTGCTGAATGCTACTTGACTTTTTATCATTAAACTGACGTTGCATCTGATTTTGAGTTTTGTTGTGGTTTTTCTGTCCTCTTTACCTCCCCTGGGGGCAGAATTGTGTGAAAATCTGTGCAAGGATTTCACAGAGGAAAATGTGCATCCAAAAGTCCTCACAAATCACCTGATAAAAATAATTTCATTGGTTTTTACACTCTTCAGAAGCACGGAACAGGTTCACAAATATGTTTCTCTTTTGGAGTTTTTTTTCCCCAGTTTTTTGATCCCGCCTGTATATTTAAAAGGACAATTGCGGTGTTTAAGCTTGAGCAATTTTAGATCTTGTCCCCTACCTGGCATTTTTAAAACTCTTGAGAATCTGAATGAATATTAATATGGCAGAAGCAACACCTGCCACTGAGGCAACCAAAAGAGATACAAGAGAAATAAAGCCATGAAATAAAATCTGTTTGAAAATTAAATTCACCTAGAGCTGAAATATAAATATTTGAGGAGCTCAAGAGAAGGTTCCTGGCCTTCAGGTGTGGAGCCAGTCCAAATCTCCACAGAACAGGCAAAAGGGGTAGGGTTCTCTTTTAAAACGTTTTATGCTTTTGTTCAAAGTTTATTAAAAATAATTTACTTGCAAATTTACAAATTTATGGGGAGGACAGTTTATCAAAAAGATGAGATTGAATCCCAGAATATCCCCAACGGAAGGAACCCTCAAGGGTGATCTAATCCGGCTCCTGGTCACCTCAAAATCCCCAAATGTCCCCGGGAGCGTTGCCCATTCCCTGGGGAGCCCGGGCAGTGCCCAGCACCCTCTGAGGGAGGAATTTTCCACAAAAACCCACCCCAAACCCCCCTGGCCCAGCCTCAGCCCCTCCGTGGGTCCCGTCCCCGGGCACAGAGAGCCGAGCTCGGAGCTGTCCCTCTGCTGCTCCAGGCAGCAACACCAAAACAATGAAAGATGGGAAAAGAAAGCGTCCCAGACTGAGAGGAGCCCGGGCATGAAAAGAGGTTTCCATGGGCAAAATTTCCACCCAAATCCTTGGAGATGTTCCCTGGGATCCACGCGAGCGGTGGCGTTCCGCGGGGCTGCGCTGCTGCGGTTCCGTTGATGACCAGTGTTCCATCTTCTCCATTTTTTCTACTTTTTTATAAATAAAAGCAAATCCTCACGGTCAGCTGAAGGGACACCCCAGATATGGCACTTGCTGATAAAAATATTACACATGAGGTTTACATGCTGTAACAGTTTTATTATGGGGTTGAATTGATGAAATGCCAATTAAAAAGTACAAGCCTTAAAAGTCAGTTGAAATCTATTTTTATTAAAATGCATGCGTGGCACTTGAAAATACGTATTCTGTATCTACACCAACAGACCATTTAATCTATTTCATCTATTTTATTTTGAAGCATCTTTTTTTGTTGCTGTTTTTGCATTAATTAGTTCCCACACATGTTTTTGCAAGTGGAACCTTTTCTTGATAAAGGAATTGTCCTGCTTTTGTTTTCCAGTCTAGGTTGGGGCTGGCATTGCATGAGAAGCATCATCCACCCATTAAAAATTCTTTCATCTTCCCAATTTATGGGTGCTTTTAATTTCTGGTACTTTTAGACCGACTCTAATAACGTCAGTGTGAAATTACTTCAAGCACAGTCTAATAAAGGCAATTTTTTTTCCAGCTCCTCAGCAATTTGTTCACTTGTGGCTGCCTTGGGATCCAAGATCAAATCCAAGAGGAGACAAAACTCTTTGCGTGCCATTCCCAGTCTGACCCAGTTACAAACAATTGTCAATTAAAATGTTCACATCTCAAAAAAAAAAAAAAAATCTCTGAGGACCTTTCCAAGCTTGGAGAAGCTTTGGGGTGACCTAATTGTGGCCTTCCGGGACCTGAAGGAGCCAAAAAATAACATGGGGAGAGAATTTCCACGGACCTGGAGTGACAGGACAAGGGGAAAATGGGAAAAACTGAAAGAAGGGAAATTTAGGTGGGATTTGGGAAGGAATTCTTCCACGTGGGGCTGGTGAGCCCCTGGCACAGGTGATCCCATGGATTCTCCACCCCTGGAGTGTCCCAGGCCAGGCTGGACAGGGCTGGGAGCCACCTGGGATCAGGGGAGGTGCCCCTGCCCCTGGGCTGGCACAGGATGAGCTTTGAGGTCCCTGCCCACCCAGACCAGCCCAGGATTCCATGATTCTGATGGCTGTTTGTGGGCTGAGATGGTACAGGAAAGGTTTAGAGGTTAGAACTGATAAATAGAGCTGAAAAATCAGGATTAAATGTCCCCTCGTTCCTCCAGCTGTGCCTCGAACCACATTTAATACAATGAATGTGAATTTGGTGCGATAAAGTTGGGATTTGCCCCTGAATTCCACAATTCTGGCACTTCTCGCTGGTGTCCTGTGGGATTTCAGGGCTGGATGTGCTTTTTGGGCAGAAAAACAAACCCAGAACTGAGATTGTTCCGGCTGGAGGCAGAGCCCGGTGAGCATCGGCGGAGACAGGAATTTATTAAGCATTTACACTCATACCCTTAATAAAAGAACGCCCCAGAACGATGAATTATGTATTATAGACATTCTCAGTGCTTTTCTTTATGACTAAAGTCAAGCATACGCTTGGAGTCTGGATTTTGTTGTGACTGAAAGGTGGCCCTGGAATAAATTTGGTCCCTAATTCCCGAGATGAGAGAAACCTGCGGGACGGAATCTGTCTGTCAGAAGATAAGGAAATAAAAACAGAGTAAATAAGCAGGGAGGAAAAGGCATTTAATCAGGAGGAACATTTGGCATTCAGGACATACTCGTTGGGAATTAATTCCAGGTACAAAGGCTGTCTGTGGTCCCCAGGCCATCGGGGCTGAGCTATAAAAACCAACTCAACCCAACTCCTTCCTAGCACTTCTCTTCCCTCTTTCCTCTTTTGTGAGCAAGGTTAGTTCAAATCCACTTCTCTTCCTCTGTTTGCTGAGTTCTTGCCTTTTAATAATCTTGGGGTTTTTTCCCTCACAGTGTTCTGCTGGTTGCTGGATTCTTTGGTGGGGGGGAGTTTTTTTCTGTTTAAAAAGTTGGACTTCGCTGTTGGAATCATGGCATTTCTGGTGGTCTGACTTGGTTGTAGAGATCCTAGAACTGGTGACAGAAATTAATTCAAACGTGGGATTTCAGGCATGTTAAATGACATGGAAAATATTAGAACTAATAAAGATTAACAAATGAAATGGGTGAGAATGATTGCAAAGGGGTTGGAACTCTGGGATCTTTAAAGGTCCTATTAAACTCCAGCTATTTATTAGAACAGAAAATCCAGGGGCTAAGTTATATTTCAGCAGTAATGCTCAGTTATATTTCAACAGTATTTAATATCCTGGAAAGTCTTTTCCATCCTGGAATGGCAGCTGGGGCACCAAATGTGGAAATTTTGTCCCAGAGTGTGATGACGTCTCCTGGAATGTTGGGAGGTGGGATCAGGGATTGTGGGGATAAAGGGGAAGAGGGGGAAAGCCAAAGCAGAGCTGAGCGCCCCTAGAAATCAGAGAATTCTGGTTTTGTTGCGGTGGTGTAGGTGGAACCCAGGAGTGTGCATGGAATTCCTGCCTTTCCTCACATCCACGGACGAGTTTTCTGTGAAGGATTTCTCAGACCTCCTCTCCAGGGCTGCCTAATGAAATTGGAGTTTGTACCTCTTTGTAGGCAGAGCTGGAGCCTTGACACGAATCCTCCCTTTCATTTTTCCAGCTGCCCATGGAGCTCTCTCCACATCTGTGGCACATTTGTGGTGGGGTTTCGCTCCTAAATTGCTGCTCCTGCGGAGCTGGGTCTCTTCAGACGTGCAATCAAAATCCTACCATAAATTAACGACACAGGTTTGTTTCTTTTGTTCTGCTGCCAGCTCTCTTCAGGATCACCGACAGCCTAGAGGACTGGGTTCAGATTTCAACCGGATTTCAGATCCAGACAGATTTCAGCCTCTATCTCTCTCCATTTAAGAGTTTTGGTTTCCTCAGCTCCTGGCTCGGTTCCCAAAAGGCTCCTCAGGCTGTCCCCAGAACTGGGCACGTGTAGGTGTGGCACAGCTCCTACCTGGCTCTCAGGTGTGCTCCTGTGTTGCAGGCCTCCTCCCGAGCCATGTCGTGCTACGAGCGATGTCCCCCCACGTCCTGCGGGCCCACCCCACTGGCCAACAGCTGCAGCGAGCCCTGTGTCCGGCAGTGCCAGGACTCCACCGTGGTCATCCAGCCCTCGCCCGTGGTGGTCACCCTGCCCGGGCCCATCCTCAGCTCCTTCCCCCAGAACACCACCGTGGGATCCTCGGCCTCCGCCGCCGTGGGGAGCGTCCTGAGCACCGAGGGCGTCCCCATCAACTCCGGGGGCAGCTCCCTGGCCTTCGGGGGCTTTGGCTACCCCGGGCTGGGCAGTGGCTACAGCCGGCCCTACCGGCGCTACCCCGCCTCCCGCAGCGGCTTCTACGGGCCCTGCTGAGGAATTGTTAAATCCTGCCAGGAATGCCGAATCCCGACCGTCCCTGCAGCTGGACTGAGCTCACGGTGTCCACAGCGATGTCAGATCCCCCTGCGCGGGGTCAATCAGCCCCTGGGACGAGGTTGCTGCTCCTGTTTTACTCCTGTTTTACTCCTGTTTGTTTTACTCCTGTTTGTTTTACTCCTGTTTTACTCCTGAGTGTTTCTGCTCCCGGTTGTAGCTCTGCTGCTCGGTGTATCTGGTAGTGCCCCGGTGTGGAATTCTGAATTCAGGAAGCAGGATGCGGTTCTGGGGGTGCGCTGGAGGAAGGGCTCTGCCCGTGGAATGCCCCTCGAGCTCAGCCTTTCCCCCCACACCGACCCCTGGGGCTTTGCAGGGCTTGGATCCTCTCGTTGGGATTAATAAAATGACGCTTTTATCCTCATCTCCTGAGTCTCCTGCTGGTTTTTTTTCCCCCTCCCCTCCAGTTCTTATTTGAAATTTTTTCGGGGTGAGATTTATCACTGAGTAGAACATCAACAGCCTGGGGGAGTTGGGAATGTTGGGAATGTCCAGCCTGGTGAACTCCGAGCACCTCCAGGATCGGATTTAGATTTGCAACAGCCACTATAGGCACCAAACCACTCAATTCTGGGGAAAAAAAAAAACGGAAGAAATCCTCTTGCTGGGAAGGTTTGGGGCTTTGCAATAACTCAGCTGTACAAATGATGTCTGCAGCAGGCTGGGCTGTCCCCACATGTGAAATCGCTCCTGGTTTGTGCCCCAGCCTGGCGTGGGATGAAAAACCTCCCTCAAAGCTCCTTTCATCCCTAGGACCTGGGGCTCGTTTCCAGCCTTTGTTCCATCACAGCCAGGGCTCCGGAGCCAGCACGGCGCTACAAATTTCAATTCCCGCAGTAATTTGTCAGCTCTTGGGTGCCTCGCCTGGCCTGGGTCGCACAAAGGCGTTAATTGAGTTAATTGAGTGTGGGGAATGAGAAACTCCACCGACGGGACTCGTGGTGTCCTGGCTCCCCATCCAAGGGCTCCCAAACTCCGGGTGTTAATCAGGGATCTGGAAACGCTGTTCATTAACAGCCAGGCTGTTAATGAGGCTGTTCCCAAAATGGGACCCCCCCTCCAAGAGCAGCAGTTTCTGTGCCTGGAGGGGAGGATGAGGAGGAGGAGGAGGAGAAAGTGTTTCTGCGTATCTCAGTTTTATCTCAGTTTTCCTGGGAGTGATTCTTACTGGAAAGAATGAATTTTGAAACATATCTAAAAATTGGGTTGTAGAGATTTTGAGGAGACGGAGGAGAAAACTCTCCTTTAATAGGAAAACCCTTTTGTGGACAAGACTCTAAAGAAAGAAGAGGCAGGAATTCAGGAGTTGCAAGAATTTTACAGAGGCTCCAAGCCTTTGAGGAACTCATTCTTAATGACGAGCTCATTAATTACAATCCAAAACCAATTGCAGTTCCCTCTGCTCCTCCGTGGATTTTGGGGTCACTTCTGTGCCTGGAGACTTTACCCAGGGATGACTGTGAGTAACCTCCCAGTTCCAGTTTGATTAAAAATCGCTTTTTTCAGACATTCAGTCACTCACTGACTCAGGAGGATGTTCTCACATTATGCAAGAAGTCTTCATTATAATCGGAATATTTAGGTCTGGCCTTGATGACAAAAATCTGTGAACTCTTAATTTACTCACTTTAATTCATCTCAAAATCGGGCCATTAAGTTGTTCTGAGTGTACAGTAAAATAAAGGCTGGAGTTAGAACAATGTTTATTGTAATTATTTACAAGGAAGGCTCCAAACAGCTCTGAAAATGTTGCCAGATCTGTTTTTAAATTCGCAGCTGAATTTTAAATGTGTTTTGTGTTTTCCAAGCAAAGGACGAAGGAGGAATAAAAAGAATGAGGAAAATTTTTAAAAATATGAAAAGATTCTGTGGATAGTGTTATACAAATTAATTCCTCAGCTAACTCCTAGAGAAGAAACATTTTTAAAAACAGTTGCTAATTCCTTAAAATAGCGAGAAATGAGGAATGCACAGCTAAAAATAGCCAAAGAATTTTATTTTGAGAATCCTTCTGAAAGGATTCAGAAGGTGGCCCAAACCAAACCTGGAACTTTTATTTTTGATTTAAAACGAAGCAGCTGCAATTCCTGCAGACAGAAACAACAACATCAGAAACTCCACAGACCAATCACTGCCCTGCACCCCCCAATCTCAGTAACTTATTATTAAATAAAATAAATAAGGATTCAGATCTGGGTCAGGGACCTGAAATGTGCCCAGGATGGGACATTTGCATGGTGGCACTGGAATAAAGCTGCTGATAATAAACTTTGAACTCCTCGGGCAGCTCAGCCCAAGCCAAACGAGTTTCTGTTCCCAGGGGCTCCCCACGGAGACAGCCCTCATTTAAATGGGATTTTTTGCATGTCTCGGGAGTGATGTGCCAGGAGAGCAAGAACTGGGCTTGTACTCAGGGCTGCTTGTGGATTTGGGGCTGGAAAAAGCTCTGGGATCACCGACCCAGCCTGGGATTGTTCCCCACCTGGGCACCCTCTATGTCCCCTCACTCTGGGGACACCTCCAGGGGTGGGGACCCCAAACCTCCCCTCCCCGGGCTGCCCCTGCCTGGAAAAAATCCCTTCTTTGTGGGAAATGGGTTTGGAGAGAAGTCCCAAAGCCTGGCTGGAAGCTCACATGGTCCTGAACATCTGTGTGTNGCAGCATTGTGTGGCACAAGCTAAAAGCCTGAAAAACATTGAAAATGTTTTTTCATTAATATATAAATATTATTATATGTATAAATATATTATATAGATATAATATCTTTTCATTAATATTATAAATAACCAGGAAATAGTTTGGCTTCTGACTGACAGGTGTTACATGTAACATCTTCTGTGTCTCACCCATCTACGAGACTGATAATGGAATAAAGTCTTTTTAGAAACTCCTCTCAGTTGCCCCATCTCTGTAGAGCTGGGTTTATTTTATCCAGCTTTATTTAATCCAGATTTATTAAAACTTCTTCCTTCCCCAGAGAGTCTCTCTGTGCCCGGAGGTGTCCAAGGAATGAGTGGATTTTGGGCTGGGATTGGACTTGATGACCCTGGAGCTCTGGGATTCTGTGAAAAGCAGCTCCAAATACTCAGGGCTTGACTTCCAAAAATCTGCAATTCCCCATTAATTTGCCTTGCAAAGGAGGGCACCGCATTATGCAAATGAGGCCTAATCTCCCCTAATGACACCAAGCAGATCCCAAAGGGGTTTGAGGGCTGAACAAACCCTGCTGAATTAATCCCTGGGGTGTTCCCAGGAATGAACCTGGCCCGGAATATTTTAAGATGAAAGCACCTTGTGGTCAGATACACCAACCACAAGATAAGGAAGTGAAGCAGCAAAAAACTACAAATACTGAGGCAAAAAAAAAAAAAAGCCTGTAATCAGTCGTGGCTCATAAATCACTTCTGGAGTGGCCCAAGTCGTCGGGCAACTCCAAACTCGGTATAAAAACCTGAGCAACTCCAGGCTCTCCCTGCCATTTCCCTCCCTCCTTTGCCATCGTGAATCAGGTGAGTTTGAACCTCTTTATTCTCTTTATACAACCAACTTTTGCCTTGATTTTGTAGTTTTGTCCCTCACTCTTGTTGAGGCAGTTTTTTCTCAGAGGGAGGAGAGGGTTTGGTACCAAAGAGGGAGTTTTGTGTTGGTGGCGAGTTATAAAAATCATTGATTAGCCATGTTAGCTAAATGGCTATGGGTTATTTGTTAAATGGGGTATTTATGAAATGGGTTATTTATAAAATTGGTTATTTACAAAATGCGTTTTTTATGACATGAGTTATTTATTGAATGGGTTATTTATAAAATGGGTTATTTATGAAATGGGTTATTTATTAAGTGGGTTATTTATTAAATGGGTTATTTATTCAATGGGTCATTTATTAAATGGGTTATTCACTCAGTTTTGGGATCCAAGGAAGTTTTAAGGTTGTGCAGCTGCACTGAAATATCAGCAGCGAATTCTTGGGCCTGCTCGGAGTCGCGTCCCACCACGGCCCGAGTGGAGAATTCACCTCAGGCCAGAGCACCAAGGGCACTAAAAATCCGATTTCCTCCTCAATTCTCAATCCTGAACGGGCCCCTGGGAAATTCAAATCCTGATAAACGTGGGTGTAACACAGCTCTTGTGTTCCAGGCCTCCTCCCGAGCCATGTCCTGCTACGAGCTCTGCGCCCCGGCGTCCTGCGGGCCCACCCCGCTGGCCAACAGCTGCAGCGAGCCCTGTGTCCGGCAGTGCCAGGACTCCACCGTGGTCATCCAGCCCTCGCCCGTGGTGGTCACCCTGCCTGGGCCCATCCTCAGCTCCTTCCCCCAGAACACCACCGTGGGATCCTCGGCCTCCGCTGCCGTGGGGAGCGCCCTGAGTGCCGGGGGTGTCCCCATCAACTCCGGGGGCAGCTCCCTGGCCTTCGGGGGCTTTGGCTACCCCGGGCTGGGCAGTGGCTACAGCCGGCCCTACCGGCGCTACCCTGCCTCCCGCAGTGGCTTCTACGGGCCCTGCTGAGGAATCATTAAATCCTGCCAGGAATGCCGAATCCCGACCGTCCCTGCAGCTGGACTGAGCTCACGGCCGCGGATTTTGGATGCCACGTGGGACGCCCCCAGCCTGGAGCTACAGGAGCTGTGGGAGTTTGGCATCTCCCCAAAATCAGGCCTCTGCTTGTCTGCTTGTTGTGCTTTATTTCGTATTTCTGATCAAATGTCTTGTCCTGCTTTTTGTTGTTGTTTTTTTTTGTTGATTTTTGTATTTCATAATAGGCAAACTGTTGATTGTTAGCAGTCATTCTGCATGGCTGGATTAGCACAGGGCACCCATCGATGAAGAAGGGATATTTCCACTCGCTGAGGGTTCTGCTGTGAGAGGGATGAGTGGGTTCTGTCCTTACTGGACCATGGAAATGTTTTCCTGACTCTTACATTGTTTCCTTCCCCTTCCCCAACACATTAAATTTGTGCTGCATCACCCTCCGAGTCTGCCTGGCCTTCTTTGCTCTCCCAGCCCCTTCTCCTGTGCCTTTGGAAGTCCTCACTTCCAGAAAACGCGACACAAACATTTTCCCAGGAGAACGAGTCAGATTCCAGTGGTGGAAAACTTTTAAAACCAAGCCTGAGACCCCTGACCAAAGGCTGAGAGGGACCCTGCAGTGGGTGCCTCCTGCTGGGACATAAACAGGGCATTTTTAAAGATGTGATGCTTGGGAAAAGCCTTTTAAAATGAGGGAGCTGGGCTGAAATTCCTCGGGGAAATGTGGAGGGAGGGGAGCAGTGGCTGGGGCAGCCTTTGGGTGCAGCCTGGAGCTGTTTGGGTGCAGAGCAAAGTGAAAATCCAGAGTTCATCTGCTGG
The DNA here is from genome assembly GCA_013400175.1 of Phainopepla nitens. Classification (NCBI taxonomy): domain Eukaryota; kingdom Metazoa; phylum Chordata; class Aves; order Passeriformes; family Bombycillidae; genus Phainopepla; species Phainopepla nitens. Next base: position 3,719 of record VXBQ01006922.1, on the reverse strand, counting down.
CAGCTGGGCTCGGCCCGGTGAGCCCGGGAGGGGAGGCACAGGAGGCTGGGAAGCTTTGGAATCGATTGTGGTACAAAGAGATTAAAGGACTAAAAATTGAAGGAATTTTTAGTTCTAAGCCTTCCTGAGGGAGTTTGATTGTGGCTGGCAGAGCTGAGCTTTAGCAGGCGCTGCTTTGTTCCTCCTGGACTGGGAGGAAGGTCCAAGCTTTGCTCCCTGGAGGAAAAAGGTTTGGAAAGTTTCCCCTGAAGGCTCCGGATGACTCAGCCTCCTGCCAGCCCCTAAAACTCCTGAAATCTCTGAAAAGTCTCCTCCAGAATGAGGCTGAACTGTAATTAAAGATGCTGACGAGGTTGTGCTGACCGCAGCCATTAGTGGAATGAAATTAAAGGAGGTAAATGAAAGAATTAATAATTCTAAGGAGGAGAGTTTTTTAATAAACACCAGAAGACAGTGGAGAGCTGGCAGTTTGATGTTCTATTAAAGGAGCAGCTTGGGCTGGATTAAATGTTTAATTTAATATTTTTTGCCATCTCAGCTGAAGCTGTTCCCTGATCAAAGGTGATGAATTCCAAAAAGTCCAATGGCTCCAAAGGGCTGTACTGAGAGGTGCCCTGGACAGGTTCAGGTGGGTATTTCTCATGACAAAAGTAATTTCCTTACCCTTCTCATTAATTGAACCAAACCCCTTCCCAGACTGCCAAAAAAATCTCCCCTCAAAGTTGGGATGTCTCTTCCAAGCATTCAGAAATCACATCAGAAGGGTGAAACTTCTCAAAATAAAATAAAAGCAGACCCTCAAGCATCGCTTCTCGCCTTCATTCCTGTCCCAAACAGCTTTTTTGGGCGGAAACTTGGTGTGGCAACAAGTAAAGCACAATTCTGAGGAAAAAAAAGGGAAATCTGGGTGGGTTTGCAGCCAGCTAGGAAGTGATTTTTTCGCAGGAATATCGTGTCAGACAGAATGCTTTCCACAGGGAAGGATTTCTTCTGAAGACCTGCAACAACTCGGTCCCACGGAAATAAAAAACACCCATGGTGTTTTTGCAGAAATATTTGTTGCCGGTGAAAATCCAAAGCACCAAAACTTCAGCACCGAATTCCGCAGAGCTGAGGGCGGAGCTGCAGCATCTCCTGGGTTTGTGGGGAGAAGGGGGGAGGCAGGAAATCCCTGGGGAGCTTTCACGGCTTTCTGGGGCTGTCTGCAGGACCCGAGACATCCCTGCACCTTTCGTTGCCCGGGAACTGCGTGTTTGCTTTGCGTTTGGCCCCGTCCCAGCAGGGAAATGGGTTTGTTTACTGCCTCTGTTCATGGCGGGTTTGTCCTGGCCGTGGATGAAACCCACGAGCGGCGAAGCCGCTTTCATCTCCTCGCTTCGCATCCATTAAACCTTCCCAAGCAGGGATGAGTCAAAATCCCATTTGTTTAGGACTCCTGGCGCTTTGGGCACACGTTTGAGTTTTAATTGGAGTCCTGGCTGTGCAATTCCAGCCTTGATAAGCGCCCAGCAGATTTCAGATCTCCCTGTAATATTCCCATGAGCAGAATCCCAAAGCTTTTGGCTCTCGGGAGGAGGAAATGGAGTCAGCCAGACGAGTTGGGCTCAGGATCACCTTTGGAAGTGGAATTTGGGCTCTTTTTATCTGCTCTGTCGCTTTTGATGAGCTGGCTTTCAAGCCACAAGCTGCTCTTAAACAATTACTGTTATAAAGGAAAGTCCAGGAGTGGTTTGGATGGGAAGGGGCCTTAAAAATCATCTGAACCATGGCAGGGACACCTTCCCCTGTCCTAGGTGCTCCAACCCGGCCTTGGACACTTCAGGGCTCTCCCAGAGCAGTCACAGCTTCTCTGGACAAGCAGCTTTTGAACATTTCTGTGTGCAGTGAGAACTTTGGGAAAGTCTGAGGGACAGGAGAGCTTCCATCCATTGTGTGGGGGTCACCCCAACCCGGGGACATCCATCCCATGGCTGGGACGGTGCAAATTCTGATTTGTATTTCAAGGACGAGGCGGAAGGACTGGGGCTGGTGGGGAAGTCTGTGGGATCCCTCAGCAATCCTGGCCACCCCTTTGAACCCCTGGTCACGTTCAAAGAGTCCCACCCTGCCCATCTGCTGATCCTCCCCCATTTGCATGTCTGAGTGGTCCAGGGAAATGTTTCGGGAACTTTGAAGGCTTCTGCTCTTCAGAAGTCTCCCAGCAGCGTTTACTTCCCAGGAGATGCTGGGGAAGATGCTCCCGGTGTGGGGCTGATTTGCCTGTCTCTGCCTCGGAGATGAAACACCGGGAGAGGCTGCCACGCTCAGCCCTGCCCTCCAGTCTGCTCCTGCATCGTCTGCAGTTCCTTTTTCATCTGGAAATTGCCTCTGAAAAGGAGCTGGGATTGCTGCACGCTCTTTGAGATGTGCGAAGTGAAAGCCAGGATTTGCTTTCAAAGAGGGAAAAAAAAATGGAACAGGAACTTTATAAAGGAGTCTAAATAACTGCTGTTAATTTGGGGAACAGTTTTGCATAATGGTGCAAAGCCCAGCAGGGCAGAGTAATAATTTAGTGGCAGATGTAAAAGGGTTTGGCGCCTCTGATGACCCCAAAGATGAGCCTGGGCAAGGCTCGGAGTGTCTCTGAGCAGCCCCACATTCTCAGGCACCCTCCAGCTGACCTCAGTCGCTGCCCTGGAGTTTGATGTCGGGAGAAATTCCGACCCGGAGACTCCTGAGATGAAGGACTCGGACACTCAGCTCCCAAATTGTGTCTCAGATTCCCGCATGGGAGTGTGGGAGTTTAACAATAAAGGGATGCATCAGATGCAGATCCGCTCTCACGCTCTCTGCTGAGTCAAGGAATTAAATCTGTCCCCTCAAATAATCCGTTTCCCAGTGCCTTTGAGAGTGGTGGAGTTTAATCAGCTCTAAATGCTTTCTAACAGTTTTATTTCCTTTATTTTTGTGTTCTCCCTCTGTTTGAGAGGAATTTTTGAGAAAATCCTGAGGAATTTCTGCCCTTTCCAGAGCAAGCTGTGCCAAAAACTTGTGCCCTCCATGCAGAGGGAGAGGGATTCCACAGAGAAGTTCACTGCACCATTCCCAATGGTTTAATTCATCTGTGTCATGGTTCCTTAGGATGCAAAATAATTTCCTGAGTAGCCCAGATGAATCAGCCCCTGACCAGGAATTAACCGGGCTCCTGAGATTTGAGGATAAAAGAAAACCTCTCCGGAGGAATGCATACATTACAGGGAGGAAATGAAATCCAGGCAAGAAACACAAACAGCGAGGAAAAGTAAATCCCCGGCCGGGGGAATTTTGCATACGAGGAATCATTAGCAATTGCCTGCTAATGAGCTACAAGCACAATTAGTGTCGCAGCTCCTCGGGCTCTGTGGGCCAGGGTATAAAACCAGCCCGGTCAGAGGAGCTGCAGCCACTCCTGCGTAATTCTCCTCGGAAAGAAGGGTAAGTCTTGATCTGCTTCCCGTGTTCCTGCACCGTCGCTGTCTTTGTGTTTTATTTCTCTGCTCTTTGTCTGCAGCAGCCCGGCGTTTGCGCTCTCTAAAACTGCTGGGGAGGCCTGGAAGCAGCTTTTTCTCCAGGGAGGGGCATCCTGGGAAGGGTGGAGGTTGTTCCTGTGCTGATCCTGCCTTTTTTTCCACCTGTGCCACCCGAATATCTTTCATTTCCAGGAATTCCAAGTTCTGCCCGAGCAGGCAGAATTATATATA